>OX246746.1:18944132-19009132 GCA_945910005.1 Isoperla grammatica
ATATGGCAACATGAACAGCTAGAACATTTCCATCACAATAATACCTTCAGCCGCTCAACACGAAATACAGCGATTAACGAAGAAAAAACCCGAGGAACGACCGAAGACGACGGTTCGGAGTTTAGCTTGTTTACTCGGCGATCTACTTCCCAACGTTTTTTTTTTCTTTTTTTACTTAAAACTGACATAAAAAAGTAAAAAAAAGTAATTTAAAGGTAAAATCTTCCTTGTTCAACAACCGCGTATAGGTAATTGGACACCGAGTGTTTGAGGGGTTGTAAAGACTACAGATCACGACCACAGAAGACTACGATCATCCGCGCCAATGAAAGGGTTTGGAGAACACAACACACACTTGATTACTAAAATTATCAAAAGCCAACCTCGGGAAAAATGAAAAAGATTGATAGCTATCCGTGAACATTCTTATTAAAGAAAAACTTTACCGAAAGAGTATTTTTTGTAGGATGTTCACACTTGAAGAGCGTACATTGTTTCGTGTTTAATACTTATCAATTATGGAGATGAAAGGAAGATAAAACACTTCTGAAATTGTGAAGCTACACAGATAAAATGATCCATCCACCAACAAAAAACACCATGGTGTCACTACAGCAAGGACTAGGGCCCGCTAGAGGGGTAAGGGGAAAAGTAGCATAGTTTGTCCTAGTTCGTAATAAAATAGTCATATCTTCGACAATAATAGTCGTACGAAAACGATTTATGACTTTTTGAAAACCCCAAACTTTCAGCTTTCATGTTGGGTATTTTTTCTTATTATTGTTTTAAAGCTGGACTACAATAATTGTATTTTGATAAGCATCTGCAAAATTGACTTTGAAAAGGTTATTATACGCAAATATCACTTCAGAAATTCAAATTAAACGTTTCTAAATAAATCACGCACTACTTAACGCCTTTATATCGAGATAGTTTGATTTTTAAAATTTTAAATATGATAAAAAAAATATTATAGTTATATTTTTGTAATTGCATATTTTGATTTAACATTCTAAAAATTGAGAAAAATAACCATGTAAGAACATACAACTCAACGCAGTAAGTGTAATGCTTTTTAAATTTTGAAGATATCTATAACCGTTCTTGAGCAAAGTTTCTCAAAAGTTTACTAACATTGTAGAAAATTATTCGCCCGACAACGAGCGCTTAGTGCAGTCAGCGGCAGCTCACAGACGCTTTATCAGTGAATGACGGGTGGGAGTAGGACGGCTTGTCGTGGGCCGGTTGAGGGGAAGGACGAAATCACAGATAACGGATTCTTGTTATCTGTGACGGAATGCGACATCACACACAATGAATGGTTACTGATGAAATGGTTTCGCGTTAGTACTCGACTCAATTTTGGGAGGTCGCTGGTTCGATTTCCATCACCGGCGATCCTGGCTCTAGTTTTCCAGAGAGTTTTCTCAGTCGTAAGACGAATGATGGTGTTCATAACTAAAACAGCCCTAATTCCTTCCCAACTATTCCTCGAACTGCCGAAGAAGCCCTATACGTCCTACTAATAAAAGCTTTCCCCTATATCGGTGTCAGATAGGGTCGAGTATAATCAAAATATAATAATATAGTGTAATAGTAATGTAAGTAACTCAAATGTATGCAAAATAAGCAACTCATATGTTTTAATTATGGATTTAAATATTCAAATCATCGCAAATGGTGAATTTGGAGTCATGACCTCCGAGCATTTATTTTCCAGTTTTATTGATCTCAAATGTATGTATAGTGTTCCGAGACAATTGATTAAATCTACATTTATCTAATCTCTTACGTAGCCGTCCGCCGTAGCTCATAATTATATAGTAGGTATAGGTACTAGGTACGGTTGGGGCGTAGGTCATAAGGTCATACGCGTTCCCCAGGGAGGGACGTGTGTTCGAAACCCGCATAAGTTTTAGGCGATGATATTCACTTGATATCCTTTTGTCGATACAAAGAAATGTTATGCCCAAATCATAAACACGCCCCTCGAGGTTGAAGTCAAGAAGGGCTTTAGCGTATCGAATGAGAAACAAAGCGCGCGAACGATCCGAACAACTAAGTGATAATGAGTGTAATCATCAGTTTTAAGTGCAGCAAGAAGACGATGTCAACGATACGAACGGATCAAATACATCATAAGTATTTTTTGTAGTTGCATATTATTATTTTGGTTTATATCGTTTTTTATAAACTATTTGGAAGTGCTGGCAATTTTAGGAAGCTCCCCCCCCCCCCCCCTCTGTATACGTCACTTGTTCTAGGTAACTATTCACGATACCGATTGCGATTTTAAATCCGATTAGGAGGCCTAAGAGTAAAAAAAGACAGACAAAAAAAGAGCATAACTGGTAGTGTCCTCTAATAGTTTTATAGGAGTTATACTTTACTTTGGTAAAGGGAGTTTTCTGTGAACGCCACTTTAATTAATGTAACTCGGATTAATGAGACAAAATCCGATACGAACACATATATAAACTCCATACAAAATATGTGAGAGTAACCGTGTTCTATAGGCCCGACTTCAAGAGGAAACATTTTCAAAGTTACGGTCTAGTACAATGTTTTATCAGGGGTTTTATGATATATTACTTTACAGTTCACAGTTGTGAGTGGAAATTAAAGCTATTTAGTATTAATTTATATTCAATTAAAAAATATTACTGAGAATGCACAGGGCGTTACCTGGGCCGGAGCATTCCGGTTTCCTTTTTGAAACCTTAATGCGCGTTCCGGTTATTATGTTATTCTTGTTAATTTGTACGAGGACATAGGCGGGCGCAGGGGGGGGGGGCAAGGGGGGGCAGCGGCCCCCCATAAGGATAGGTGAGTTTTTTTTTGTAATAGAATTTGGCCCAGGGTATACAGTATACGCCTGCCGATCGTAAAAGACAAGAAGAGGATGTATAGCACCTTCCTCATATTAAATATAGTCCTCAAACTGTCACTGTTGCTCCAACTGTCTTGCCCGTTTGACCCGGGAAACAATAGGTCCAGGATAGTGCCTGTCGTAATGGGTGACAAAAATGCTGACGCCTGACATAATGGTTCTAATATTACCTAGATTGGAATGACGTTGGAATCAGCTGACCGGCCTCAACATCAACTGTTGCCTTACCACCAAGATTTTGGCTGTGGGACTGACCACTTCCTTCACTTTGTAACAATAATATCACTGATATCCACAAATAGTCGTGTGAAACTAACCCATTGAACAGACAACCTGTACTCCTCCTAATACGCTCCCAAACACGTTTAAAAATGCATGTCTTTAAAAAAATCTTCTGCGGAGCTTTTTTGTGGGGGGCATCCCCCCCACACTCCCCATTGGCGCCGCCGTGAAGTACTTTCATTGGGAATTTATTGTGTCCCCCCATTGATCAACCTCTGCGCACGCCTATGTACGAGGGCAGTGATGATTTCAGACATTTTTCCTAGGGGGAGCTGATAAAAATCTGGGGTGTTGCTAAATTAGTAACTCATTTTATGGCTCTTTTTTGACGCCGTGACAAAAGGCAGGGGCGGAGGGGGTTGCGGTCTTTGTTGATGCCATCCTTTCAGTTTTCGAATATGAGGTGATTCCTATTTTCCATTCTTACCTTTACCTAACATCGCTCAAATAAAAAAATAAAATGTTGGACCATTTATGTAGATGAGTTTTTCGTGGAAATCGATTTATTTCCAAGTCCTATATGAGGAGGAAAAATATACCTCATTTTCTTGTATTTTGCATTTTTTTTTTTTGCAAATTTACATTACTTCATGTGATTTTTTAAATCTGCTAGGGGGGGGGGGGGGGGGGGCAATGACGCGGGCCCATGCAAGACCCAGTACAAGGAAGGAATGATCTCAGTTACTACCCATACCCTGATCTCAATCTTTGCTTCATTCTCTACTGGATACGTTAATTTTATGTTAGATTACTAACGAGCCACATTCTGTGAATAGGTTCCGAACTATAGGAGTTACATCTTTCGGGAATTAAGACGGATGCGTTCGTAGATGCATGTAGTATTTTGTGGTGCTGGTGTAGTGTTTAGATGAAAGACAATAAAATCATTGCGAGTTGACTGATCAGCAAAGAATACTAGGAAAACGCTCCGCGTTGCCAGATGAGCGATTGTTTTTCATTAAATCAAAAAAATCATTTACATATCATATTACTCTTACAAAAAAAACGATACCTTTATAATAAACATATATTTTTTTACAAGATGGCGGTTTAAGTTACAACCTTAGAATTTGTGTACTTTAATTCTAGATATGCTGTTAATAATTGCATGAAATATTATTTAAATCCGTTAATAAATGGTCTTTAAATAAATTAAAACCTTAAAGTTGAATTTTCAATGAATTTTCACATAATTTCATTCAACCATGCTCTTCTTAATAGGCTCTAATTCATAAACTATTAAACTAATCTGTGTATAGAACGTTGCATAATGTAGATACAGACTAGATCTAAAACGTGATATTGTTTAACAACGGATCGGAATATCGGATCGGTAGTTTTGTAAGAAAGGTACGTTGATTTTTTTAAACTTGAGTTTCAATTCGATTCTTTGTCGTAACCACTATGTAGTCAACTTGTGGCAGAGTGCTGGCTGGCATCGTTGTAAAATATAATATAAAACAGTTGTATTATTTCTTACTTAGTTCATGTCCTTGTGATTTTATTTTATTTACAACTCGCAGTTTTAACTTTTAACACCATATAACTTCGTACTACCTTTTTTCGTATTATCTTTGTACTACCATGGTATAAGAAGGTACTATAAGTTATTGGGTTATGATGTAATATAGCCTAATATATCTCTGTATGATATTGAATATTATATTAGTTAAAATATTAATATGTTTTATATTTGTACTACGTGATATTAAAACTAGTTGCCCGGCATTCGGCAAACAAGTAGTATAATTACTGTGCTAATAAAAAAAAATGTATTATTTTTATAGAAGAAACGTTTTATAATTCTTATTAGAGAAAAAAAACGATAATTTTCACGATTGTCACCTTCACGTGCCACTGTTGGCAGCGGAGCTTCGAATAGCGTTCATACGCAGATAAGAAATTTACTACGTAAGGAATTCCGAATTCCTTATCTGTGGTTCATACGTCATAACTTCCCCTATCGCCAGCCGACTTGACCTTGAAGCGTCTCTCGCTCATGCAACACACACGATAATTGCTATTGGCTCTCGATGCCTGACTGACACCTCACCGGGCCCGCCTCCGAGATTGAGACAAAACTATACGCTCTCTCTCTAAATGAGTTGGACGAAGCTTGAAGTGCCTTCTTAAACAGGAAGATGTGTACACAAACAGGCAAATGCTAATGAAATCATCAAACCCCATCTATTATACGTGGAAATTAGTAGCTAGCGTAACAACAACATTCAACATAAACCGTAAACGCTAAATTGAACAAAAAGAGCCAAAAAACTGTTCCAACCAATCATTTCCAATTGAGTAAACAATTAACTAGGCGAATAAAAATATCGTACATGGAAGACAGTAAAACCAACAAGGCTTTCATTTCATCACGATAAATGAATTGTTATTCGTGTGTGAAGGGATGTTATTCCAAACGAAAATACACCGCCAATGTATCGTCATATAGACAGACTGTAGAAGTGTTTCACAAATAGATGGTAATAGACATGAGCAGGATACATTAAATTACAAATAGATACCATTTTTAGTTAAATGAATAAACCCGTAAACTGCCTAAAGGAAATACAAACATGTTCATAATTGCATACATGCTTACACCCAAGCTTACACTACATAAAGGATGTATTAATTGTAATTCAAAGGTGAAGTGAAAAATTGTTTCCATGTTATCAATACTCATTGATAACATGGAAACAATTTTTCACTGGAATGTTTAGCAATAGCATCTCGGCCATCACCTTCTTTTTTCCATGCTACATATCCATTACATGTCAGGATCTACTACTTTATACCTTCAGTTATAATGTTCCTTCCTTCGTGCCTCATCATGATTATAACCTTTAGTCTTTGTTTGCTCCTTAAAGTAAGCTCACTTCCTCGTCTGTCTTAGGTCCGTATGCATAGTCCAGACTCGAGCCTTCCTCAACTCAGCCTCTCCTCAGTCTCGCCCATCCACCAATCACGGAACGGAACGTTTTTCATTCATTTGAACACATCTTTCACGTTTATTAAAATAAAAATTGAAGAAAATATTGTTTGCCGTGTTGTATACAAGAAGAATAGTCTTGACACGAACGCACAAGGTAATTCAAATTTCAAATGAACAATACCTGTTTATTAAAGTAAAAATTGGAAGACATTAATATCTGCCAGGTTGTACGAGGTTGGTGAGGTCGTATATACAGAATAGTCCACAAAAACGCATTTTAATTAAAATGAACAATACTACGTACCACACCACGGGACAGTACAGCAAATATATATGGTATTTCCTATTATTTTTATGTCCAATATCACACTTTCCGTTCATAGCATGAGAACAAAACACAACTATCTTTTCGGAATGCATTTTATTATCCGGACTCGAATGCAATAAAGGCTGAGGTCGCGGCGTCTGGCATGGAACAATCGTCTGGACGTCAATGAATAGACTTGAAATACGCCAACACAATCGGACGCATAAAAGGCTAAGAACTGGTACATAAAAAAATGAACCAAGCGTCTGAATCCAACCCGTTTCGTACGGTAGACAGCCGGAATGCGCACTGGGCACTGCGCAAGTTTTACGGTTCCACCAACTCCGACCAATCATCATTTATGATGAAAACATAATAAAAACACGAACGGACGATCGCAACTCGGCGGAGCTCTTCGGAATGTTTCGGGTTCGATTCCCGCTACCATCCAAAACTTCAACGAACATGTGTATACCGAGTGTAACTTAGTGGGTATACTAAAATAAAAAAAATGAATTTATTTTAATCTTGTTCGTGTACTTGCGAATGCTATGATTACCCAAGTTTTCTGGCTTGACATTATACGGATGAACAAAACAATAATCTGTGCCGAGTATAATATGGAATAAAAACTTCACTCAAGAAGTACCTTGCAAAAAAAAAGAGAAACAGGTGCCATTTGTGCATAAAACTACTGAAAAAGAGCTTTCTTCGGTCATAAAGGTGATTGAGTCCTACAAATAGCCACCGGGCATTCCTTCCAAAAAATTTCCAAACCCTAACATTTCTTTTTTAATTTTTTACTTTTATTAAATAGTCTCCTGGAAGAGGGACACATTCGGCAAAGATGGGATTCACCCCAAAGCCGCGATCACAATGATTCATGCCAATGATTATTAGCAGCGCAAAATGTGGCATTGCATTTGAGACTACATTTTGTATAATAATGTGAGATATTGTCTTCTTATAAGTTGAGCATCGGCGGCGAAACACATTTATTTACACAGTCTTGTTGAATCGTTCCACAGAAGCTTCGCTCGAGACACAGAAGGCGAGAACGTCAGTTTCTTGTTAGAACGCGTAACAGATCGCGTTTTAACACGATCACTTTTCTGCGCTGGGGGAATTCAAACAGATATAACATCGTTGTCCTGAGGATCTCCGATATTTCAACGCCTATTTGCCAAAACACCGTTGAAGACTTATGTGTTGTGAAGGGGGGATGGGCCTTATCGTGTTATCATGATCCATCACCTGCATTATGTACACATTATAGGCACCGCCCACGCAAATGACTACATCAAGCAATTGAGCTCGTAATGGAACCCTCTCATCAAGAGTAGGCAACGTGCCGGCATGGTACTTCCACACATCTTGAATACCCTCGTTGCATAATTAGTAGATACAGATGAAGGCTTTTTTTTCAAACACACAATTTACAACTGTCAATATATTAATTTACTCTTAGCAGCGGACCGATGCCCCACTACTGCAAATTGTATACTAGTGCAAATTATAGATGTGGTGTTGATAATGATGGCGCAAAAAGAATAATGAGAAACAGCCGTACGTTGCCAACTCCTGTCGAAAAGTACAACGGCTTTACGTCCCATCCGAAAGGATCGGGTAACCGAGTCTTTGATCAGTCGTAGGTTCCTCCACTAACCTGGACTGCAAGAAGAACGAAATTATACTTTCGAGCCCTGCAGTATATTATATCGGACGACTTAAATTGCGAGATCTTCGAAAATGGTCTAGTGTATAGTGTATTATTTGCAAAAGTAGTTTTAGTTCTAGACCACAGTACGTCGTACGATTGAACGGTGGGAGGGGGGGGGGGGGGCAATGCCCTTGCAGTCAACGGAGACAGCGCGAAAAAAAAATGATGGAAAAACGATATCACATCAATTATTAATGTTTGTTTTAGGGAAGTCCCAAAACCGTCTTTGAAATTGTGACGAGGGAAGAAAGCACCCTGATCCAGCTCCCTCTGGGTCTAATATAGGCACCTGTGAGGAGAGTTGGATGAACGAAGTCGAACGCGTTACTAGTTTGGAATGCTGTGGCTCTGTATCTCTGCTGCATCAGCATCTCTCTCGATCGTGCGTCCCGGTCGTCGTCTATCCGACCGAGTCAGCGTCCTTGGAACAAGCCAAGTGCATTGTTGCTCGGCTTCGGCTCCGGCTCTGGCTGTACTGACCAGTGACCACAGCAATGCCAGGCGCCCTCGGGCACACCTCTGGTTAGAACTCGGCTTCGCCTCTCATAGTTGAGTACGCGATATCGTATCGTCGTACCCAAGCCGGGGCTCGAACCCTGGGCCTGGATTCACAAAGACTCCTAACTCCCAAGTTGCAAATCTTAGCAAGATAATTCACCGCTGGGTCTTACCTTACTACATATTCAGAAATCCAATATTGTAAATACTATTGTTGGTATGTTATATATAATGTTTTATATTCATGAGTTTGCGCGATATCGTGTATATACCCAAGCCGGGGTTCGAACCCTGGGCATGGATTCACAAAGACTCCTAACTCCTAAGTTGCAAATCTTAGCAAGATAGTTCACCGCTGGGTCAATTACCTTACTACATATTCACAAATCCAATATTGTAAATACTATTGTTGGTATGTTATATATAATGTTTTATATTCATGAGTTTGCGCGATATCGTGTATATACCCAAGCCGGGGTTCGAACCCTGGGCCTGGATTCACAAAGACGACTAACTCCTAAGTAGCAAATCTTAGCAAGATAATTCACCGCTGGGTCTTACCTTACTACATATTCTCAAATCCAATATTGTAAGTACAAGTACAAGTTTAGTTACTGAGTGGGTGGACTCTAAATGTGAATTTATTTTTTATTTTATTTATAACATACCAACATACCAAAAAAAGTTGGTAGGGTATGTTATAAATAAAATAAAAAATAAATTCACATTTAGAGTCCACCCACTCAGTAACTAAACTGATTTGCAGTGGGGGACTTTAATTTAAAGTGACTAAACCAACCCTGTAGGCTTCGAACACCATCGACGAGTGAGCGATCGATAACCAATCAAAGATCGATATTTCAAATACGAAACATATGAATCAGTAAATAAATAATGTTTTATCTTAATGAGTTTGCAGAACGACACGCATTTATATCAAGTTTGTTAGTGTACCACGTGACGTGACGTCACTAGCTTATTTGAAATATCGATCTTTGATTGGTTATCGCTCACTTGTCGATGGTATTCGGAGCCTACAGGGTTGGTTTAGTCGTTTTAAATTTAAGTCCCCCACTGAAAATCAGTTTCGTTACTGAATGGGTAGACTCTAAATGTGAATGTATTTATTTATTTAGCCAATGGTGGAGTCCACCTCCCAAGTTACACCCCTTGAACACTACCGTGCTCATCCTTGGTGTGTTAGCCCGCTTTACCCAACACAAATTCCGACGAAACGAGAGTCAAGTTGAAAACAAGTTTAGGCAACAAACACAAAAACTTGTGTCTCTGGTGAACGAACGAACGAATTTGCAACAGCTTGCATAAATGGAACGGCATGTCGAAACTCTTTCAAACATAAATTGCATAACAATTTGAATATACATCCATGGAGCGTCAAAATACGCCTTGCGGAGGGTCGCTTGATAGCTGCCAAGGTCTACTTGATCTCCGCCTAGCGGAGGCTCGTCGAACTCCCAAGTTAGGTCGTCACAATCCGTTCCACAATGTTAAAAATCACATGTTATTCAAATGGGTGAAATGTGAAAGAAAACAAATGAAGTGATCTGTCAAATAGAATTACCTCCTAAAAAGGAAAAATCATGATATTTTATAATCTTCAATCATTATACTCTATCAAAATTTCTCTTTTAGGTGCTTTAAGTATTGTCTTACATGATCTACAACGGATATTTAATTATCATAACAGTTTTTTAGTGGGATCCAAAATGGCGATTTTGGTTCCCTTGCGACGACCTAACTTGGGAGTTCGATGAGCCTCCGCTAGGCGGAGATCAAGTAGACCTTGATAGCTGCAGCATGGAATCTCAGACGCCGTGTGTGGTGTGTGGGCACTTCATTCCAATGGCGCGAACAGACGAAGAAAGATTGTGGGTGGCGTTATTGGGACAGGGTGACGGATATTTTCATACGTGTATTATGAACTGTCATTTTACAAACTAAACGTAACAATTAAAACGCGAATTTAAAAATGAACTATTAAAATATTTGACGTCGATTTAGTTATTATAGCTCACGCCCTCTTCAACCAATCGTCTATATCGGCCAATAGATCATGTGTATAACTTGGCACGTACACACTTCAACTAATAATAAGATAGATAGATATAAAAACTCTCATACCTCTCATAGCAACGTATTAGGTAATAGAAAAAATATTTAAAAAATCTTAAAGTCGATCGATGATAACTGCACATGTAATATAAATCATTCAAATTGTATGTACTGCAAGTTGAGATTAAGCTTGTGAATATTGTAGAAAAAAATATGCACCTACCGCTATTAGTTTTTTATTTATTGAGTGTTGAAATGCGTTGGAATTTCCTATGGTGTACATTGTAACTGAACAAAAACCTACACTTTCAATCGTATAACTTTGCGTAGCACCTTGAAAAAGTAATATATTATAACAAATTTTCATCCTAAATGTAGATGACTTCATGACTAACATGAATACGTTTGAAAAAGATGATCGAACGCAATCCGTTTTCGAGATATTTGCGCTGGTGTGTCAATTTTACCTCAAATCTACTCAAATTAGAAACTATAAATATACTTTATTAATAAAAAAAATATATATAATTTCAAGACGCTCAGTATTAAATGCTACTCACGTGTAATAATTCTTAAAATTCATAATTTAGAATAAAAAAAAAGTATTTTTTCATGTCCATTTAATTTGAATAGTTTAGTTGTTGTATTGAATGGGTAGTTCACTTCATCGATCGACTTTAAGTGAAAATGTGAAAGAGTTTAATTTTCCTGTATATATGCAAGGCAGGGCATACAACAGTTCTGCATATTTAGACTCTTAACTATCCGATCATAAAACAGAAACACTCTCGACGGGAAAACGAATGAACATGGCCAAAGAAAATAGTCTGACTCGGTTGTAGATAAGAACCGATCCTAAGAAAACACTCGTAGAAGACGTGGACTAATAAAATCTCGAACTCATTCAACCAATGATTAAGTTATCAAAGTTTCCAAGAAATTTCTCCTTAGCTGTTGTTTCAGTAATTTGAATATCCTTTAAAATACAATGCTTTTGTACACTGCCGACTACAGACGTCTTCCTTATTCCATTGGTATTGAAATACGAAAACCATGGAAATTACTGACAATGCGAATTTCTCGTTTCATGCGATAACGCAAGAGCGAAGGGTAAAACGAATTATACACCCATGAACAATAATATATCTTCCTCCAACACAAAAGCGACAACCCCCCCTTAACTACGGCACGTTCACACTTAGCACTGACATGTTTTATTTTATCATTGATAATGCTCTTAATGTGTGTTCTACGTTTTGTGTTATCGCCAAAAAACGCCCGTTTACGACGGCGCTAACTTAAGATAAGAGTATTGTGCGATGGGTAATGTCTCTGGACGACTTGGCAGCCTTGCCCTACGAGTGTAGCACACCCCTAATGGCAAATACTTCGAGAAAACAAAGAATGGGTCTAGTATTTATTGATGGGAAATTGGGTGCTAGGTCGCTAAGTGGAAGTTAACCGATCTGCCTGCTCTCTAGTGAGGACGATCGACAACTTTCTTACGGTGAAGGAGCAACTCCATTACTTAACCGCGTTTTTTTTTTTTTTTTTTTTTTTAATCAAAGCGTGAGAATTTGTTTTCGTATCTTTGAAACGATCCTACAAACATTTTTTTAAATTATTATTATTGTGAGATTTAGGGTTTTACGTCCCATATTTCTGCAACGAGGCTAATCCGAGACGATGAGTGGGTGATTATGAGGATGAAAATACGCCACATGACATCCATGCCCAAGCCAGGATTCGAACCTGGAACGCAGAGACCGCGGTTTACTATGGACCAACGCCTAATCGACCGCGGCCAACTGCGCTGGCTTAAATTATTTTTATACGTGGGGGTTAACATTATAAAGGTGTCCAGATAATATCTACCCCGCACGATTCTAAATGTCAGATTCAAATATGTATGGAGTTTATATCTAAAGGGCCCTGGATGAAGGTAAGAGATGGTAAATGTGCATGACTGACGTCTGACGTGGTTTCACTCGAACAAAGAACCAAGCCCCACGTTATGTTCTATGACATGTAATAAAGCAGCGCAACCAGATTTCTGGTTTCAATTTGCATTCAATCATGTTTGGAGTAGTTTAACTTTAACCTAACCCTCAGTGTTAATTTCATGCCAAAAAGTTATAATGAATTTATATCCAGTTAGTTTCCACTCCGAGCCATCTGCCACATATCCATCCGCAAACCACTTTCAGAGCGCGGGAAACACGTTCATCATGCACTAGAAGTCCGTACTCGCATCGTCATTTTAATAACGTCGGTCTTAAGCGAGAGAAACGAAGGCTAAGAGTCAATATACATCCAGTACCTTTGTCCCACGTTACTTTTGTAAAGAAGAATTAAAAGTATTCACACAAACGGTTCAAAAGAGTGAGAAGTTGAGGTTTTTTTCGTCTCTTTGAAGTTTGAAATGACAATCAATATTAAAATTGTGGAATGATACTCAGCAAGATGTTAAGAACCAAGAATATCATAAGTATTCTAAAAAAAAAAAAAACGATGCAAAATTGATTGTATTTAGATGTAAAATAAGATAATTTCAATATAAAAAAAAAAATTATCCATGTTATCCCAAACTTAATACATTTTACATATTTTTTTTAAGAATAAAATATGTAGATCTAGATAATATCTTGCCCCGCATTATTCCAAAATTTTGATATTGAGCGTAATTTTAAAGAGACGAAAAAATGCTTAAACTTTGTAAAGAACACACTTGTCTCGTATTGATACAGCGATACAATATTAACACAGAAGATATATCTCGTGATGTAATGAACAATGGAATTCCCAGCGATACGTAGTCTACTCCCGTCGAGAATATCCGAGCGTACACATCAGAATTAGTCTCGAATAGAACAACTGATGGCAACAAACAAAAACATCGAAGACACTCACACTACGATACATGAAGATTACTGTCAGAACCTAACCGTCCACTGCTGATGATATGTAAACCTCATGATCTAACAATAATTCTCGTTACTAGAGATATATCATGTGTAAACCCTGTTCGGAGCGTTAGCAATGTTCGCTACCGGACGCTACAAGACTTAAATTAAAACGTAGACCGTTCACATATCACTAAATGAACTTAGCCGCAGTGTTCATTTGCGGCATGTTAACGTCTAAAACAGGCAGCAAGGCTATAAACGCTACCTCACTCATAGACGCGTAAGTAAGTTCCATCACATTACATTACAATTACATCCATGCAAAGTGAACAACCAACTCTCATTCTATTGTTTTAAAAACTTACTCAAAAGAAAGACAAAGCTTCTTTGAAGAAGAAAAAAAGACCTCAAGAAGAAATGGCTGTAAGAAGAGAAGAGAAGATGTCTTTTCTACAAGAGACGGATGAGGAAGACGCTCTCAAGTTGGTTCCACGGGGATATGTCCAACTCTATGTCTTCGTCGGAATTGCAATACCTATGCCTTTTATTGTTCGGCAAACAGAAATGGGTTGTGGTTCGTGTGTGACAATGCCAATGTAGGAGTCTGCAGCTCCAGGCAGAACACTGGATGATCTCAGTATCATCCATGTCACTCGCAGAAGAAACGCTTTCATTAAATTAAGAGCAAGTTTCCTACTCCTTCCTACACTGTAATGGATGCATTCTGACACTGAGATATTAAAAGAGCATTCTCTTCATATACAACTATACACAAGTACAAGTTGCTATAACAGTTGCATGCGATACGCGAACAAAAGAATACAAACGAAATTACAATTCCATAGTTCCAACACGAACTTCTCAAAAGAGTAATACTGCGTCTACGGTGTATATATACTCGTTTCTGCATGGGCAAACGTATTTGTTGGTGGCCGGGAGTGGTATTTTATTTCTGAGAATCGTACAAGTGGCTATAGAGGTGGTTTGAAAGTAAAAACTCTATATTGGCAGAACGGCGCATTATCTTACATAGCAAGATTTCCAAGAACATGGTGAAATAGGTTATGTCCAGACCACTTCAATATTGAAGGAGTAATCTTAGCATAGCGCGGCACAGACTTGTTAAAACCGTAAGAAAACACAATACAATACTGTAATGAGTTTCAACTATTAAAACACAGACGAATCAAAGTTTTTTTCGAATATCAAAGACACTTAAATATTGAAATTTTTAGTTTAATAAGAACTAAAATAAGATACATAAATGTCACATATTGCAATTATTTCGATTGTCATTTCAGAAACCAATTAATTATTGTTTCTGCTATTGGCTTCCAAAACTACAACCGAAAAGGATCAAAATATTGGAAACATTTTAAATATAGTGTTATACTTCTCACAAAACTAGAATATACGTTTGATAGCAACCACTTTTCAATATTGTGTAGTGAGCGTATGCAAGATATTTTCTAGTGAGACTGTGAGGTTTTATGCTTGTATTAACCATTTTGAATGGAATAATCAATTTCACGCAATTCGCATGAAAACAAATCACAATCTCATTAATACGCTATCACTTACTTTGATTCTCGTTTGCTCCGTTGGAAACTATCTGCATAATACACACAAACACACACACCAAACGTGCAATAACACAACACAACCCTCCATAATTCCACATCCACTCAGTGGTTCGTTCGTTTGTATTTGATGTCAGATTAGCAACGCCGGCTGGGTTTGGTCATCAAAGACCTTTGAATAAAAAGCAACCACGTTTCCTGCGGTAGAAAATCACAAAACTCGAATCGCGTTCAAGCATTTTATTTGGCGGTCGAACAGATCACTGTTCACTGCATTATTGGCCAATGGTTACCAAAACCTATTAGCCGAGTTATTAATTTATTAACACATTAATCATGTAATTACTTATTATGATGTATTAATTTATTTAGCTTAACGCGTCAGGGCAAAAGCCGGTATATGAAAATAATGAAATGTATGGTGTTTCTGTGAAGAAGGGCATCTTAGAAAAATGTACAAAAGTGCATAATTTTGTTTGTTTTGTTGTGAAATGAGTAAATATTAGTTGCTAAGCATAGAACACACACACATATCCACAAATGCTAACAGGTAGCGAGCAAATAAGATTATATTGTTCTTTACCGAAAAAGGTGGCTCAGCGGAAACACGCGAAAGTCTTAATTCGGAAGGTCGTCGATTCGATACGGTAACCGGCAGTTCTCAATTCAATCGAATGCGGATGCTGGGATTAGTCCTACTAATAGTCCTCAGAAATTTCCTCCGAACTATCCAGCCCTCTAGTTAGTTAGTCACCTGGGCTGATTCCAGAACAGTTTTAGGCGGTTGTAGCCGGTTGTAAAGTTGCGCACCCTATTCCGTGGATTGTTTGGAGAATGTTTTGTATTTTATTGTTCTTGATACTACATACGGAATAAGTAACATACCGACTTTGTAATTATGTTTTAGCGCGAATTATTACCATAAGGTTATTATAATTTCATCATGAGCCCAGCAAACAGATCAATACTCTTGCCTATAAATCTTACCTGCAAGTGCAAACACACTAACAACCAAAACTATCTATAGCTATGCAAGATAGATTCAAAACACAAGGAATCGGCTAACCAAGAACATGATCCGTATCATAAAACGAGCATGCTTCACAACATTGTTATAACTAGATGTGTAATCGGTCAGACCTCGATGAGAAACATAAAAATCACAATCAGTCCTAAAAATAAGTATTACTGCCGACCTGTAAGCAACTGCAAGCTATATAAGCAATTAATTGGTAGTCTAGCTAGCACAATTCGACGCATGTTGTAAGATTCTGCTACATATTTCGACTTTATAGGTGATGACGAGCCAGTTGCCGTAACACTGGGCAACTTGCAGTGCAGTATAACCATAACCAGCCAGATACTGTATTCAATTCAAATTTACATAAAGCATTTCATTTTCAATGATTCATGAACATATAACCTGTATTTTATTGTTATTATAACATAATTTAATACACATTTCTAACGTAGGCCTACGTCATTATGCAACACCACAATAATTATGATATACCCACAAAACGCATTGTAAATTTGTAATACATATGTAGGACTTCATGTCACCTGTATGGCTTGTGGCAATTGCAATTCTCGTCTTTCTCACTCTCCCTCCCTTTTCCTCTCTCCTTTGCTCTTCAATAAAGGACGGCGAACCCATTCGTGCATGTGGACACATATGTCGATAACTGTTAAGGCCTGCAGCTACTAAAGCCTATCCAACTTAACAAGGTATGACAAAATACCAATAGAAAAATTTACGAATGCAAATTGTCTGTATCGGAATCAGTTTATTAAACGTGTACATCGAAAGTAAGCGAAAACGCCAACAAACGTGAATCGTCCCCTTTTTAGGCGCAACCGCAGGAAAACCGCATTAAAAAATATCCGTTAAACGTTGTGTGAGAGTTTCTGATGAGGCCTCATTCCAAACAAATATATAATATTGCAAGAAACAATGTAAAATAAAACTTCACACGCAACTTAACAAACAAACAAACAAACAATTGGTTACTAAACAACGCAACAACAAGTAGAACAGCAAAGTAGCAACAAACTTGCAGTGAATTTGAAAGTAACCATGAGGGCAAAAACTATGTCCATATCAAAACTGTGTCTACCTATCCAAGTTTGATTTCATTTTTCAAGACCAACGAGTCACACACAAAAGATACCATCTCTACTAGACATGTGCAATTGTAAATGTCTCCTATTCCTCCATACACCTTCATGATTGTTACTGTTGTTAGATTTGTATATGTTTTTATAATTGTGTTTCCTATTTCTACCTGATGTGGGAAGACACTTATGGGTTATTTCTAAAAACTTTGTATATAGTACATTTGTTTGAAATATATTTTATACATAATACAACTGATAAATGTATAATATATCGCGGGAATCCGACTGGCATGGTTTATTGTTTGTTGTATAAAGCATTGTTCCCTGAGATCCGATGGGTGAGCGTGATGGGAAACACGCGAATGTCGGCCTTTTGCAAGCACAGCTGGATACGATGCCCACTTAATAAACTAGATCGTTTTTCTTCCACTTCCGGCGCATGTCATATGGATTTATAAAGAAAGAAACTATTGCAGTTCTGAAGCATGAGTTTATCTCAAGACAAAATAATAATAATTGTATAATAATTACTTTCATTGGCAATAAAAGAGGTTGAATAAAAGACAGCGTTTTTTTTTCAGAAACCACGAGCAATTGAAGTCTGAAAGTGACTCTAGTGTTTGGTCACGACTCCAAAGGATTTGATTTTAGAAGTTATGTATAAGTTATGTAAATATTACTGGGACTGGTTGAACAGTTTTCCGTTGATAAAACAATTTTCTCTCATTCTCGTAAATAAATAAAGGAACACGTGTCTAGAAGATATCTACAAATAATTGAAAGTGAAACCCCCTCGAAATAATACTAAAATAAATAATGAAAACGGTAATTTATGCAAATATGATCTGAAAATACTTCGTTCTGTTTCAAATTTATTGAAAACAAGAATCAACAAACGTGTTCAGTTCGCATTTCAACAACGAACTTTGAGATGTCTCTTACGTGACTGATTTTAAATCCACCCCATTGCATTAGACTTACTTTACACACCAATATTGTGCTCCGGATATGTATTATTTTAGTATTGCGATTTTTATTACGTTTTTAGAGGATATATTGAGCGGATATTGAGAGGATATAACCCCACATGCTGGCTATAAATAACACTATTAATAGGAATAATAGCTAAAAATTGGCGCCATCACACTCACTGGTAAATATTATACGTTGCCACACAGGTACATAAAGTTATTGAGTCGAGTGTTAACGTGAAGGCAGGCGGCAAATGTTTATTGCAACGCATAAACCACGCGATTCTAGCATTAATCCACAGCTGCATAGAGGCAAGCAAGCCGCTTCGCAATAAAATATAGGAATACTACTGGATGACAAAAATAAAACAATTGTACACGCATATGTTACACTGCATGGGAAGTTAATAAAACCTATTCTGCCGGCGTATCAGGTTACTGCTTTTTTTATAAATGAATTAAATAGGATTTATTTACTCAAATATTGTCTTACCCATAACCCCCCCCCCCCCCCCCGCCAACACCAACAAACATACATACACACACCGCACTCAGTAGTGGAAGAAGAAACAACAATACAAGGGGTTGTAAGAGTCAACAGTGTGTTTTAACTTTTCGTGTTACCCAAGTTAGGGAGAAAGGGAAAGGCAAACTTTAAACCCTCAGCACCGTATACAACATTTGTCTCATTTCCAACTTCAAAACTTTTCTTCGGGGGGATCTCTACTGAAAATGAAAAGCAAGATCCCTAGTGACTTTTTTCAGTCTAGGTTATACTCTCGAAACTATAGCAGGAGGGGAGGGCGTTATAATTGTACCATGTTTTAGGTTGTGTTGCTTCAAACCTTAGACCATATAGGCTTCAAACACACACTCTAAACACGCTGTATGCTCGGTAACAGCCTTGAGAATAGTAAGCAGTACCGGTACGAATAGCAAGGTAGATACCTTGCGGAACTCCCGATTTCAGTCCATTCAAATTATTTTTAAATAGTTTTAAATTGTCCCCAAAAAAAAATCCAAATATGTCATACTATAGAGATTGTAATACTCTTTCTTATGATAGGATTTTTATTCCAGTAAATGATTCCGTTTAGCAGATGTTCTAAATTAGGTGTGAAAGATGTCCAGCAACATCACATTACAAAATGTTATCAAGAACATATGAAAAACGTAAGTATTGATTGGAACAGTTCATAAGAAAGAACACTGAATTGTCTACGGTATGACAATTTTGATTTACATTTGGGACAATTTGAACACATTTTAAAGAAATTGTAACAGATCGGAATCGAGAGTTCCGCAGACAAGGTGGAGCCGTAACATAATATGTAGTTAGTATCCTCCTAACGGGCCGAACTAAAGCATTGAAAGGTCAACACTGAATAATTATCACATCATGGTTTATAATATAATCAATAAGTTAGGATGGAGGGATGAAATGTTGCTTTCTAGGATTAGCGTACGTTTAAACGAAGACAAACAGCGTTTATAATTTATCTGAGAATATAAATATAATAATACATTAATCATTCATATTGTGGAGCTATCTTCGCTGTAGGCGCTATGTAAAATTTACGAGCTACGTCTACGCTCTTATAATCAGATATTGGTATAAAAAAAAAAAAAAAAAATCTCTGGCGGTATTATTTAGCATAATATTCAACGCATAACATGCAACATTCGCAATTACAGTACATATTAGCGCACCTCACACTATATTTTTCTCTCCCGTTTTCTAAGGCGTGCGTGTGTTTACTTGTCAAGAAAGTCGATGCAAGTATTTACAACAAGTTAAATGCTTTCATTAATGTTTTATAAAAACAACGAGTAAAAGTAAAATGTGTACATTAGCTCATTCTATGAAAATGTAAATTGCAAGGAACTATTTCTGGAAAGAAATCGTTAATTTAAAAGTAGTTTACGTACGGTGGATACAGTCATGATAATGAAATTTGAAAAACTTCATCTTGATTAGTAATTAGCCTACTGCTAAAAGTGATAAGAACAAAACCAAATTGACGGCCCATTCATTAGTGGATAGTAGCATCCGCGCCTCGCATAAAATTCACGTTTTGCCATTTTTATAACATACAGTTTTAATCAAACCGAGAATTAATTCCATTTCACGTACATTTAAAAAAAAGAGGTGTATACCAGCCCCAAATGTTAAAACTCTTATAATGTAGACCATCGGTCAATGTTTGAACAGTAAACCATTAAAATATAACACCAATTAATGGCAAACTCTGGCTAGATAGAATTCACACGCAGTCACAATAAACGGAGCATTTTTTTCTCTTATATAATATGACTTAGCGTATAGAGTGTTGCTTGGCCACGTGAAACGTCGTTAACTTTTATTGCATCACGTTTACGATTGGCTGTAAATAGATTTGCAAGGCCTGACTACCGGACTTTTACGCTGCTGCACAAAATCACCTATTGATTGTTGAACTAAGACTGGCATTGTTTAGCAGAATGATCTGCTGGTATGCGATAACTAGCCAAGTGACTTTGCTTTGTTGTTCATTGTTCGCAGAAACCCAACGACTGTTGTCTTAGCAAAGCAAATATTGGCAAGGTACAACATCGCGATGCCCACCCATGTTAAAGCATCAACACAGTATATCTTAGGACGCCTCGTTTTGCTCGTTAACTTATGGAAATAATGTCACTGACACACAATTCAATATGCAAAGATGTAGGTGTAGGTGTTATCTACGTTGGTACGAACATACATTATTATAAATGATGTAGGGTAAGTCGGAAAGCAATGAAAATATACAGTATTTTTCGACATTCCCTATGTTTATACAAAATTTAGGCTCACATATGAACGTAGACACGACATTACATATCATCTTGTACATGAATTTTGAATTTAGGATTATTTTCATTCATAAACAAACTTTCCGAGAAACACATGGCGCCCAAACAAAATGTTTTTTATGTTATGATTTTGACACGGGGAAGTTTGCCATTTTAATCGAACATTACGATTATATTCAAATCTATTTTTTACATCTGATTATCTTTTAAATGTATGACTCCGTAGTAATGAGAAGCAACGGTTAGTAATTGTTTCGCTAAGACGATTCAGAAGTTGGACACCTTTGTGACCTCGTCTGCAGACAATGCTCGACCGCACTGCACTGCAATCGGTATTGTTTATTTACAGTGTAACGGCAATCAATGAAACTGATACCCATCACTTTATGCGGTATCGATCACATTAGCAGATTGCGACGCGATTTGCATTCAGTGAATATTTTTAATATGTGGCATGTTTACGTCATAAACATTTTGCAATGTTTGTTATGTTTAATAAAATGTATAATGAGTATCGTAATCGTGTTAAAATACAAAAAACTTGTATTATTAGCAAACCGCACAACCCTCATAACTCAAGCAGCAAAGCTGCAAACGCTAACACCTCAATATTGTTACACAAAGAATAATCCTTCTATATTCCGTAATAAGGAACAATAATTTATAAAACTGGAGCGATACAATAGTTTCAAGCTAAAATCAAAACAATATCAGTAATGCTCCAAAAGTGTACTTCTTCGATTCGATCCTTTCTGCACACACCTCTCTTTTAACATAACCACTCGAAACGATTTCAAGTGCTGAATAAAACACGGAGTAGTTCTACTGTTCCAATCAAAACTAAAAGCCATTGAGACGCGTCTGATCGAACGGAGCATATTTAGCAATTTTCCCAGTGACTTTATCGACACCATTGTGCGCGGCTTTCAAACAATTGACTTGAACGTGCATATTGCGCGCGTATAAAAGGGTTGATTGGCCATGCAGCAATAAAAACCCTTTTTAGGAAGAACAATGACGATGGTTGCCCTCCAACGTCCGCTCCATTTCGAAATCGTGTCGTATAAGTAATAATCCCTTTGAATGAGAGCCAATACGTGGTACAACCGTACAACGGGGGTTTAGAGGGCGATCGCGCGCCCGTGTAAAAAAAACGATTGAAAATTAACATTTAAAAAATAGACCTACGCAAATCCTAATTGTACTACTGAGAGTATTCACGAGGCATTTTTTGAAGACTATCCGAGTCATAGTATATGCCGTGTCATTTAAAACTCATTAACCTCGTCATCAATATGCTATACATATCATAATAATAAATAATATTTCGTATGAATAGCCGTTATAGAACACAAGCTGTTATTGCACTATGGAGCTATGTTTTCCAACATGTTTCATAAATTCGTATTTGGCGATCACAGATTTCATGCATTCTTTCTAATCATTTGTTTCTTACTTTATTAACTTATTGTATTTGTTTTTATGAATTGAAGTTTTAAAAATCGCCTTTCTTCAAAATCTTATCTAAGGGAGTTGATTGTAGTAATTTCTATTCTGTTTTCGTTTTTCTAGCAATATCTCATTCGCAGAAGCGAACAGAAACAAAATGTTAAATAATTTAAATCCAAGTTACCAGAATAGCCTCATAAGTTACATTTATTATGAAGTATTAATACATTTTTTAGAAAAACGTTTTGTACACTATTAACGCCTATGTATTCCTATAGCGCCTTCCGCCGTTCATTCTTACAACGCCGCAATCGCAAAGGGTTCTAAGCGCGTGATTTTAATGTCCTATTGTGCTAGGATGAAAATCGTGAAAAATAGCGTCAAGAAAACATGAGAGAATTTCAACGGTGCTTAGAGGGGAAGATTTTGTAAATGTCAGCAACACCACCCGGCAAAGAAGAACAATGGATTTGTTAACCGCATTTTTACCGGCAATGCCTTATTGAAAACGGTGCCAAGTATTAAGGCTGTTCCACTTCGGCTTCTCTCAAATCAATTAAAATGGGACAACCTTGTATTGCGGAAATATAGTCGGGATTACTGCAAAATTCCATGAAGAGATACTGCTGAATTTCGTCTTCTATACACTCTTTAGCTCTGGATCATTGTCAACCAACATAGGATCGTTTACAAAATCAAAGTCAAAAACAAATTATTGTCAGTCATTAGCTCTATAGGAAGTGGTGAGCCAAACCATGTTATAGTGATTGATTGATCGATCTGTATTAATCACTTATGGTAACTATACAAATTGATCTTTGTTAAAATCACTGTGTTTGTTGTCTAGTACTTGATGTTCTGTTAATATATTACTTTCTTCCAGAAAATTTAATTTTGATTTGGTTGAGATGTGTTTTTTGCCTCTCCTGACTGATTATTTTGCCGCAAACAGCACACTTACACAGTATTCCCATAAAATGGTGACGATTGCTACAACAATACGGTTCGTCTCCAGCATGGATGAATGCGATGATTCATGTAAATACACGTTGTGTGTGTAATATTTGTCTGTATATAAACTCGACTCGCGAGCATGATCCTTAGACAAAGTCTGACAGTGCGCCCACCATGATTCATCGCTTAGGCTCTCTCCCCTCACTTCTGTGACGTTGGAATGTCGGATACGGGACACCCCTCTCTGTATAGTATAGGTCTCTCACAGCAAGAAGTAAGATAGTATCAGGACCGCCCACATTTAGTTTCCAACTTAACAAGCGCGAATCACTGACGTTTTTCCCGATTATCTTTTCGGTAGATTTTTTTACGGTAACGCACAAGAAAACGTGCAAGCAGGTTTCCGTCAAAAAACTTAATGCAACCAAATTGTAGTAACTAGATAATCGGGAGAAACGTTGGTGATTCGCACTTGTTAAGTTGGAAACTAATTGTGGGCGGTTCTGACTCCCCTGATACTATCTTACGTCTTGGTTTGAGGGACCTTTACAAGTACAGTTTAGCAGTGTGCTAGGTGACGTAGTAGATGCACCGGCATGAGTTACAGTGAATAGCGAACCAGCATACTTGGGTATATAAGGAAGGAGGATACATCATTGGACCATGCTAAACGAGATTGGTAAGTTGTACGAAACACGAATATCACAGAAGTAATAATTGCAGTGACATTTTTCTTGTAGGGGTTATTTTATTTGGTACAGAAAAACACGTGATATGCTGAAATCAATCCTCATTTAATGCTACTTACGGTCAAATGTGTTGGCGACGCAATATTGGCTACGTGCCAGTAGCACGCTTAAAAAGTTAATTCAATATTTTCATAACGTTCGGGTTTCAATATAAATTTATGTTGAGTGCGCATTTGGCTAATAGAACAGGAATAAAAAATTACTATACCACTACTTTTAATACTAGTACTACTGCTGCTGCTGCTAACAAAACGTCAGCTGTTGTGTAGGTAAGTTTATTCTTGAAGTATCTATCAGTATTCTCTTCCTTGCTTAACATTTACAATGTTCTCACTAAATCTCTATGTGGTTAAATTAAATTATTGCCACTATTATTAGGGCCCGTTCACAACCTTTCCTAGGCTTGAAGGTACTTTAACCATCCGGAAATTTGTTAATGTCCTACGTGTGCCGTTTTCTACGTTTGTGCAGAGTAAAAAAAAGAGGGTGATGATAAGTCTGGCTTAGTTGGTTGTCTTCTATTTCGGTCCAGCCGGCCTTATGCTATGGGACACATTTAGACGCGCAACGAATAAAAACATTAGAAGAAAGGGAATGCCGACTGGACAATTTACTGTTGTTCTCCTGTTAGCGGAATCTGTTATTTGGCCAGATGTTTTCAATGGTCTTAGCTATAATATTGTCCCTTCCTTTGCCACAAGGGGCCACCTAAGATCTAAACGACCATTATTTACGATCAAGAAAGTAAATTTAACGTGAGCCTATTACGTGCGGTGGCTTTATACACATGTTGCAATTGATTAAGTATTTCGGAACGTTATCTTTGGCCTGCACCAAAAGATGAACGCACATAAAAATGATAGAGAAGTAAAACATGTTCTGTTCTTCGACGACAAAATTACGCATTGTTATGAATGGTACAGCAAGCCTTGGAAAAGCTTATTTAGGCCTACACTGTTAATACAATCTTGAATTCAGAGCTGTGTGCACTAACGCAAATCTCTCTGTCTACTTGTGTACACTCCAGATTGAATGAATGCAAAGTTGAATGTTCACTTCCAAGTTCTATGCATCTCCAATTCCAGGTGAATAGCTTACCAGTCTGGATTCAAGACTATTGAATGCAAAATAGTTGAACGGAAAATTGAGCCAGGTAACAGATCAAAATCACCTTCGTAGTTTCGTTTGTAGTTTTGTCGAAAAATGTAAAATTTTCAATTTAGCCGCCCAACGAACACAATACAAGCAAGTGACATTACGAAGAAATTTAACCTGGGTATCACGATTCTTAAAACGAGCAGTTTCAATTTTCAATACCTATAGAAGACACCAGCGATTCTAGTATTGGCTATCAGATGAAGCGCAAGCACGAAGGCTTATTGGTCGCGTGAGCCATCTTTCACTCACGTCACGTAAACACGCTTTTCCACTCACGCACAATCACGTTGTATTTGGCAAGTGCACATGCACACTCACGCACGCACTCACTACGGAGTGTCATTTTAAAAAAGACGCGTGTCTTAGGCTACACCATCTTTAATGTTGGTAAAATGAAACATTTTCTGAAATTTTTTAAATCTTTTTCAGAAAATTTTCAAATATTTGTTGTTGGTTGTTGCTTACATGATTTGGGTTGGTCAGTTTTTATGTCTGAATAACAATTTTAAGGTCTGATGCCAGAGGTCACTTCACGGTATCATATTGTTAGCACTGCTGCTTGCTCATAGAATATTCTGTAACTTAGACAGCTTATTTGCCATTCAAAGTAAACAAAACTGTGTTTCTTCCATATTACTCAAATAAATAGAGCTCATCACATGTATTATAAATAACGTTAATTGAATATGCGTCAATCAGAAATCGTTCACGATCATTGAGGGCCTCCTCCCCTATTCCCCGAAGAAAGATTTCCAATTCGACCAATGCGCTTGACTCGTATGTCAGCACGCAAATGCATGGCGGCGGCACATATGAGTGACGGCATCATGCTACCCCCCCCCCCCCCCACACATGTACGCCCGCATTATGCCAGGCAAGCGTCAAGAGCAGGCAGACCGTCTTGCGTTAGTTAGGACTTGGACGCGGCGAGACGTTGGAAATTAAGTTTTGCGTTCCGTCTCGACGAACATGAATTTGAACACATATGACTTCCATGCTTCTGACTTCTACCAGAGATGAGGCTGAACGCCTTACTGGAAAACAGTAGCAGCTCTGAGACAATCTTGCGGATGAGGCGTGGAATACAAGAGTTATAACTAGAAAACCGGATTTCGTCATACTATGTCAAAAATATAGTAACATGAAATCATGACAGATTCCTTGGTGAGGCTCAGCTTCATTTGCCTCACCCGGCGAGCCGCCACTGCTGGAGGAGCGGTGTCAATGCTCAGTGGCGAATACAGGGGGTCATTGCCCCCCATGGTTCTCCAACCACAGGTCCGCAATCATTAAACCATATGAACTGACACATATAGTTTTCTGATCGCCCCCCCCCCTTTCCCTTCACCGCTCTAACCCACCCTAGAATAAAACATAGACGCTTGACGCAAACGAGAATTCTCGTCAGTTGAAACCGTAGACGGTTTTGGGTAAGGTATAGTCTCCACGGAATCGGAAAAGGAAATTGAGATTACTTCCGTGTGATCAGATGCATGCAATTTAGGGTGATTGCATTTCGGTAAACAAGAAAACTAGTTTAATATGTGATGCTGTATACAACAGTTTGGTATATAACAACGTAAAACTACTCTATTATTGCACTATATTCTGTGTTCTGCGCCAGTGACAAAACATGTTGACGACAAAAGACGCCGCCATCTATATTTTTCAACTTGCACACGGTTCCAAACTCGTGGCTGTCAAATCGTCGACAATCGTGTGTGGAATTGAGCAATTCCGTCGTCGAGTCTAATCCCCCCTGGCGAATTATCACTTTTTAATATTATGAAGAGGTTTTAAAACAGACTAATTTCGCGTGTTTTTAATATTGGAACTCTCCCCCGGCTTGGCTGGTCACGCGTGAAGCGCAGTCTGCCCGTCAGCTGCAGTATAACACGCACTGCACATGCACACGCAACGCAGTCTGGCAGTAAAGTGCATGATGATTGGTGCAACCCCCGACGGCAGGTTCTCTGCATTTAGCCATTTTATTAGTTGCACGACGTTTCCTTTTGTCAGAATTTGTTCAGGATTACTTATACATAATTATTCCAAATAAACTTTACCGCTGTATGACTCTTCGAACTAACGCAATTATTTTAAATGTTACAAGTTTTTTCATTAGTCTAAATTTTAAAACTTTTTACAAAAAATAGATTTATAAATTAATTTAAAAACACACCTTTTAAGATAAAAAAAGTAAAAAAGTATATATTATTTTAAGGTTGACCAAAATAAGTAAATCCCACAAACACCATTTAAGATTTCCGAGTTCAATGGCTTATAAAATGACATGGTATACATACGCGTATTCCCGCCACATTGTGGGGTTAGCCCTAGCGAATTGGTTCCATGTCCATGGGTGCAGAGTGCAGTTGATACGCGTCACTTTACAAGTGTCTGCATGGTTAGTGAGATGTTCGTACTTGCTGGCTGGTGGTTTGAGGTAAGTAGTCTCCTAAACTTTAGACACGGAACATTTTCATTTCGGACGCCAAGAAAATTGGAGAAAAAAGAATGTTGTTAAAATATTTAAAAAGGTCTATGGAGGACGAAATCTACCCTGTTTCGTAGTGTGTTATTTTATAGCGTACTCCTTCCTTCAGAAACATACTGAGGCAAGTACAACGTCAACTATTGGTCTCAATACAGAGTGAGGGAAACTAAACACGATCTAGCCCAGACATCATAAGAACGTGAAGCAGATATTTATTTTTATATAGTTTGTGGCTGGTTCAAATTTGTCCCGATGTTACAGGGGGGAGGGAAGGGGGCGCAAAATAAACAACCAAAATGTTTCCACGATTGGCTATGTGTTCGTGAAACAACTTCTCACGGAAGATTCTGATTCTGCCGACGTCATATGACTTACCTGTCGGGTAAGTCGTAAAACAACAAATATACGAACCCTACGAAATGTACTGATCTTAATTTCTTATGATACATATCTAACTCTGAGTGAGTTGCACATACAAAAATTAAAAATATTAAATTGTTTAAAACAAATCTTATGATTAAAAGAAAGCAAAAATAATAAGAAACGGCCCTCGAGTGTGTCTGGCTGTCTAACCTTGTTCGCCTTCAACGGTCCGTCCAGGCGGCTACTATGCGTGCCACTGTGACTAATCGGTCACTTTCGCAACACCCACCATCATAAACAGCATTTTGCGCTACTGTTTATTACAGTGGCGTGCATGTCAATACGTTTTCCCCACAAAAACAAAACGAACATTTAACAATTAGAAAAAAAAAATGCAAGTCCTGCGTTGTTCCTGAATAGCTAAGCATTGCCACGTTCGCATTTATTTCTGTTTCTTTTATGTATGTAATTAAATCGATTCTAAACAACGAATATTTATCGAACTTGGATAGGCCTAGGCCTATAATAAAAAGATTAGAACAAAAAAAAGAAAACACTCTCGTCTACGAGTAAAATAATTGAAAGACAATCACAATTCAAAGTTCTCGTAAGTCGTTGTTCAATATAGGCAACACCCATCATTACAGAGTAGGTTAGGCCTATTTTACCTCTGTTTCACCGCACAAAACTTCACCCCAGTTTTCGAGTCTAGAGAACGATTTATCCCGCGAATAGAGATAGTGGGAGCCTCTGTATGTTCATCCAAGATACTCTTCGACTGCTGAAGCACAGATTCACGTCAAAGGTTCTCGCTAATTCTTATCCCTTTATCTCCAGTTACAACGCGCTCCCCTTCCCAACCGTATACCTATATATAGCATATTTATAATTTCAATACGGATTACCATAACGACAATGAAAGAGAAGAGAGGCTGAAGCAGGAAGGAACTACGACCATGATCGAAACTCGAAACCTGTACAATGAATGCACCCACTTCTTTTCACCGCACGTAGCACGTGCAGTACTGAGAGAGGCTCAATGACATCCTTCGTAGAACCACACTGAGGCGGTGGGACGCCATTTTGAATTGGGAAATAGTATGGTATCGGCATATTCGATTTATTTCTGGATTCACTTGCTTTGGCAAAATTAAAATATTTTTTTGAAGATATTTTCTTTAAATCTAAATTTGTTTTTGAAAATCTTAAACTAACGATAATATTAATTATAATTATAAGCCTTTTGTCGATTAATTTAATTAATTGAACTAATTCGGGGGATCGAACAGCGGTAACGTTTTTTGGAATATGTAAGTAAGCAAAAAAAAACAAATTTCAATAAAATAAATTCCGTACCGACCCGTTTTGCGTCAAATATAACGTTTCTTGGATTACTAAAATGCAGGACATCCCAATTAATGGTGGCTGTGACAGCCTTGTAAGTTCTAATTGATGCGGTACGGTTTGAGGTGTAGGAAGAAATTGGATGTTATTACATGCATGGCCTGGCCTCAGATGCCTGCCCCTTGTTAGAGAATTCTGCGTAATAAGCAGTGTCATATCGCGCATAACGCTGTGATTAAAGCTTATTGCGATACATGTGTATTCTCCAAAATGTATGTTCAGAAAATGTCACAATTTAAAGCATGCGTAATACTAAGTGCAGCCTATCGTTTTCATTACAGATACTAAAATATACAACATAATTCCTACAAATGAAATAACTAACGGGAATTTAAAAATTAGGTAGGCAATTTAATGCACCATCACACAAAATGAAATTCAAAATTTTAGAACAGTAATGCAACATCGAATTTTTAACGCAAATTACATATACCAAACAAATTTACTAATTCGGGAGGTCGCTGGTCCGATATTTCGAAACCGGTCACGGTATTTACTGACTGAATTTTTTTTTTTACGAGGTTTACCTGAGTCACAAGACGAAATCTGGGATTGAGTCGTATAAGAGAGCCCTCTGACATTCCTTCTACACTATCCAAACTAATATTTCTAGAGAGTCACCTAAAGAGGGGCACAACGGGTACAGCTGGTATGCACAGCACAGCAGCAATATTGTTGAAGTAAACCAAATATTACGAATTATTATTTCATTCATCATAAATAACATACATTTGGTACCGTTTTTCTACTACCAAAGGTAAAAATGTTTGATAGGAGAATACAGTTATTAAAATAAGTACCTATGTATACAAGTTTAAATATCCCCCAATATTATCCGTCCCAGTCATACATATTAGTGAATAAGTTCGGCCACCTGGCGTCATTTTGTGAGCACTGCCCCCGAGTCGATAGGGGGACTAGAACGCAAACGTAGCGTATTCCTATCGAACGAATGCTCATCCACCGTAGCTGTAGCTGTAGCTGTCATTCAGTTTGTCGAGCGCATTTATTATCCGCCCCCCTACCCTGTGAATATGTACGTAAGCGTACATTTTGGCTTTATGCTAAAATGAATATAAATACAAGATTATTTGCCCAAAGCCTATCGACCTGTCCAGTTGAAGCAGACTGAATGCAGATGAGCAGGATTGATGGTTAATGACTACATATATATGTATTTATTTATTAAATCCACTGGCACTTGGGACCGAAACAACTCATTACTACGAGTAGACCATCAATATGAACGTTTCGTCGAACTCTTATAGGCTACAATGAACTTGACTAGTCTAGGCTTAGAACCTCGACAGAATCATTTCGAGATGTTTCAATGAGATATTTGTCATTCGGAAAACTAAAACTACATTATAAACTTCACTGTTCGTATCATTAACATTACATCAAACAACACTTCAATTGTTTGGCGCTATATATTAAGATTTAAAGATATATTTAGGAGCATGATGTTATCAACACCCTTCTAAAACCGTATTTGTAGATACATCCCGCAAACGGAACCCAAATTTTGATTTTAAATTTCGTTTTATCGATACGAACAAAACGTTAAATTCTCAAACGTCTTAGATAATAGCCACTTTTAGAAGTAAATTTATTCTAAACTAAACCTTTACCTTAGCACGTAGCACAGATTGCTATTTGGAAGGAATTGGAAGGAGAAGCGATTGGTTGTTTACGTTGGCAGCCGAGTAAGTGAATGAAACCAACGGCCGTCGCCACCTCGAGACTACACAACGGTGGCAATATCAGTAATGGACGATCAAATATGTATCAAGAAAAGAACTGTGGGACTTCACTTGTCGAGCCACGTAAATATTTTACACCTTGCTAGAGAATTCCAATCGCATTGTCATGCGTAGCACCTATAGAATTGGCAAGGTTGCACTTTCTTCCCCCAGAGACCTCCGACCATCAAGTGGTTATTCTCTTCCTTCTTACGGTAAGGTACAAATAACAACAAAGAATCTTCAGGAAGGTGTAACCGACCAACCCAGCCAGCCACTTTTTGCTGAAAGGCATTCTTTACCTGTGGCGGGAAACTAATGCTGGGCTCTCTGGGAGCCTGCATTGCATTCCTAGATGCTCGGATCTGTTGGTCCTCATAAAGAATTGTCAACCTCGAGAAAACACTGCTTCTAGATAAGAATATTCGCGTCCCATTCCACATGAAATAATTTATACCAGCTAGGCCGAACACACGTTTCTACGCAAAACACTGAAATATTTAACTCTGTGTTGAGTTCGGATGGATATTTACGTCTTTACGTGCCTAGCCGCGAAAAACGAGAGAAAAGGTCGTATCTATTTTGAATATTTGCCATGAAACTGCAGTCTCCTTTCTTTTATGTCCACGGCTATAAATATTTTGTGGTTTCCGAAGCAGAGGATAGCTATTACACTCCTCTAGCTGTCCGCACTACGAAAAAATTCACAACTTTAAAAGCTTCAAGTGAAATTTATTAATAAATGGCAGCCGCGCGCCCTTCAGCTTATTCGCCTGAGAATACTGCGAATTTCAAGTTGAGCCCCTCCCCAGACGTCGCTATTGTTTACACTACACGACATACATTCGTGTATGATTATATATTACTGCTTTCAGTATGAGCGTGTCCATTGTTTTCCAAAAGGTCACCTTAATTCAAGCACACATGCAGAACTCCCCTTGTGAAGGCTCAACCAGCCCCCCTGTGAACGGCTGGCTCATCATGAGTCAGTCACAAGGGGAGTTGGGTTGAGTAGGTTCGGTGACTGCTTCACTTATATAAAACCCATATCTTGCAATGGACATGGCATGAAACACCTGACACTCAGGCAATCATTTTAAAACGAGCCTTGAAAGCCTACGGCGTTTCAATTCTAGTTCATGAATACAAAGTGTATAACAAAAATAATAAAACCTTCTGTACCCTTCGACTGATCGATAATAAATAATTAAATAAATACATTGTACAGTATAACTGTGTGTGTATATTATCGTTCAGATAGAACAAACATGCCGTTTATTCTTGTGTACATATAAAAATTGAACCAAGTACTACCAACATAATGTTACTTAACTTAATTACATCCATCATTTAAACCAAACCCAAACATTCGTATCGTTACTTGAAATTTTATAAAACCAAACATACATAAAATAAACTCTGTCGAAAACCCCCCAAAGTAAACATGTAGATAGAAAGATGGATGGATGAATGTTTTGGGATTCGGTCGGAACAGTATAAAACGTATGGTGCAGGCAGAGTACTTCACAAACTGGTTTCAAAGGATAATAGAAGCGTTCATCAGAGTGATCTCCATCTCAACTAGACTCAACATAAACAGTTCCCTGTTCTTCGAGGCAGCCAATGTACTCTCGTGTTTCACAAAGGCAATGCAGTGAAAAACGTTCGATACGCAAGTTAGCCATCAAGGACGTTCAAAATATGATACTGCTGCTGGTTGTGCAGCCACCGTAGCTCACCAGTCACCCCACATACCACCTACACAGTGTGTACACACTCGCTCAATATTACAGGCGCATTACACTAGGAAGGAATGTTTAATTACGAGATATGCTAAACATGTGTTAGACACCCGCATGTACCTACGCAAGCACAGCAATACCTCGGACAAAGAAGTCATTAACCTTACTATCAATGTACGTCGAGATATTAGACCCCATATGAATCAGACGTATCCTAGTCGTTGCAACTACCTATGCTTTACGTTTCACTCTCGAATTTTGGCAAAGACGTTACCTAATCGAGACGATGACTGGTGATATATGAAGACGTGAAACACACGACATCCATGCTGCAAGCCAGGATTCGAACCTTGTGGTTCACTAGACTAAACCAACCTCGGCAACCAATATATAACATAAGAGCTTGTCAAGAATGTTTTCACATCACCGACGCCGGAGTGTTTTGACGCCCCCCCCCCCCCCCCCCCCCCCATCCCTCCATCAGACACGTGTGGCAAAGGTGACTGCGAGTGATGAACTACGAGGTTTGGGTTCTGGTTCAATGTTGCCTTCAGTTCTTGCTTCTCGGGCGTAGTGGGCGTTCGTTAACAATGTAACAACGTGTGTGCGTAATTACTGCATTCAACAGCATAGAACAGTAGGGCCTAGCTAGGTCCTTGCTTCCTACTACAACGAATACTAATGACCAGTAGCTATTAAGCGAGCGAGCATACGCCAATGTTGATTATTACATCATATAATTGTTTATCACGCGATTTCTCTTCAGTTTCAAAGATAAAGACCGCGTTAGTTACCGGTACGTGATGTAAGGCTGGTGTCACACTATGCGTTGCTGACGCTCCTACAAAAGCGGATGCGCTTAAAGCGGATGGCCTCTACCTGTCACACTATACTGCGGTAGCAGGATAGCACGTTGATTAAAATCCGAAGAATGGCAGATAAAATTAAGTGAGAACACATGGCTCTGTGCATGGGTTTCCACAGGGGTGGCAAGGGGGCACTTCGCGGTGTGCTCATAAAAACACGCATTAAATTTAAATTTAACCATGTTTAGAATAAGTTTTATCTGTTCTGCAAAAAATTTTAAAATTAAATAAATAATGAAAATAATAATAATCATAATAATAATAATAGTAGTAGTAATAATAATAATAAGTTTTCTTATTTGATTATAAATTATACAAATTAACATAAAAATGGTTCATCTATATAAAAAGCCACAAAGCACTTATACAGGCTTAACTGTGGCTTAAACATAAACATACAATTCAAAAGACTAAACCATAGTGAGAGTACGTAGGTAAAAAATATACCTCATTACTCATTAGTCATTAATCATTATACAAAAACTGAAAACACACAAAGAAAGGTTACAAAAAATGGATACAAATATATTTAACGAAAAGTAAACAAGAAATTAAATGAACTTGTCCACATCAAACATTGTGGAAAACAGTACAAACAACTTGCTAACGCTCCGTTACAACCGCATAGTGTGACACCTTGCATCTAACTACGTGTGTTGTCGCTCAAATCCCGCTGTCCGCTCGTCCGTCTACGCGGCAGCATGCTGCGGTAGCATCCGTTGGGCGCGTTGGCAACGCACAAGTGTGACACCTCGCATTTAAAAGCGTGTGCTGTCACCATCCCTCAAAAGCGTTCCGCTCTTGCAGGACCGTTAGCAACGCATAGTGTGACACCACCCTAAGGAATGCTACGTCAACAAAATGGATGCCCCCTGTGTCTAAGTGTTAGGGGTGGAATAGAGAAAGTCTATGTAGATGTCGAGTGTGGTGCTAGTGGGATGGATCGTATTCGAAAAACAGCCAAGCCCCACGTAGTAAAATATCGACCCCACATCCCCTCATTTCTCGACCCCCCCGACTTCACCAGCTCCCACAAGCGCTTCCGGAATAATAGGCACTGTTGGGGGTGCTGCTGACAATTTTATAGCAATTTTTGCAGCCATTTAAATGGATTGTCCGATAATATTTACAATAGCCTCAACTAGTATTTATAATTAACAATAATTGATAGCATGCTGTTCGAAATTGGGCTGAATACGTGTTCGTTTATGCAAGCTAGTATGCAGCGTGAACGTGTGCGCTATTCCCTAGTGAAAGTTGTCAGCGTCATCGCAATGCTTCTGGGTAACGAGATGGTAGACAGAATACGAGTAAATGGTCCACAGCGAAAATCTCGACACCTATTTGAATACGAAATTAGGTTTAAAAATAGATCAAAGTGTGTTTATGAGTCCCTCGCAGACTTGTGTTTTAGAGGCAAAGCAGTTTACATAAATAAGTCAAGACGATTGTGCCTCGGCTACCCGCAATGCAGCGTAAGAGTGGTCCAGCCAACGTCATCACATGGGGAGCCAGCCGAAGATTAGATTCTCCAGTGATATAACTTGACAAGTTGTGACCTGATCGCTGCAGGCTACAGTTTTCACGTCGCCGTATGGAGATTTTTATAATTGCTTCACGCTGCCTTGAGATTTTTTACCATAAGGTTCCTAGACGAGTGCGTCGATATATGACATATGATTTGTAAGTTGAATAGTTCACATTCAAGTTGCATGGCGGAAAGAAATAAGCACGTATGTTCCCAAGAGACCTGCTTCAATTCGATACCTGCTCTTAGCACGTGAGAAGGTAAAACCACCAAACACTCTGCTTACTGAAACTCACTGGGGGACAGGGCTGAAAGAGTCAACCTGACACTAGTTATTGAAATTCTGAATGAAAGTCTAGGGAGTTTTTTTTCCTAATCTGCGTGGGGAGTGGGAGTTTGTAAGTTTGTTAACATGTAGCGTTGAATGTGCCATGGTTCTCATTCGTTTTGATAAGATAAATGTAGGCTTCGAGATTGGATAGAGGTTTCTAGGGCCATCTGTAAATGTCTGCGATGGGGATATCACCAAAAGGTACCGTTCCATCCCTTCCCAGCAAACTCAATACGGGAGGGTCCTCATCCGCACGACACTTATTCGCAAATAAGCTAAACCGCTCGTGAGCGAAGAACAAGCACAATAAGCGTGTATTTACAACAAATACGCTCGCAGATAGTGGTATATAGACCTACAAGACTCAACATTTATTTGGCTACTTCTGATATTAATCGGGACATGTAATTAACTATGAACTGCTCTCGCTGTCTATAAACCAAATCAACAAGCAACGCTTGTAAGAAAGGCTGTTTTCTCAATTGTTTGGAACATCCACCTGAGTAGCATTGAGGAACCAATGACAAAGTAATTAAACCTATCGTAATCCCTTTGTGTTTAGTGTTCACTCTAATTTAGTAATTTTACAACGATCAACTCCACACTCCACTCCACAGCGTTATGACCATTCCTTCGCATACATAAATACATTGTATAATCTAACATTATGATGAGGTACATTATAATCGTCATAACATAGTTCGGGGGGAAATCAATGGTTAGTAACTTTTGTGTGGGTTATGCCTGAAACAAAAAATGTAATGTTGTTTTATATTTAAATTGTTCTTTTTTATTTATCAAAATTGTGCTCGTTCGTATAGGCCTTTTGGGTAAACAAACTCGGGTCACCAACTATTGTGCACAAGAAAACGTCTGCCAAAGTCACTGTGCTTTGGTTTATCGTTAATATTGAATTATCGGTAATTAATAATTGCATTGTTGCATAGTGTGGTGAGTGGGAGCGGAAAAACGTAACCCACTATACACAGCAGTACAAAGCAGTAAAAATAATAACAGTAAATAAAGTAAATAACAAATACAAAGTCCATACGTTAGGTAAAAAGCACTCATTGTACAAACCTAAATGAATAGAATGAACTCACCAGTATACATACAGAAAACCAGAGTCCAAACGATATGAGATGACCATACATGTTTTACTAAGCAGGCCAGGATTGAACGTCATTTGACAACGCATTATTGACAATGTCCGGTTTTTAATTGACTCGCAAAGCTGTGATACAATACATCTTGACGTTTTGACATTTTATTATTCAACATCAGCCGAAATAATGTTTATTTTTAATTTTTATCGTTGTTTGCAATTTATAATCAGTAACAAGTTAAACTCCCGAATCGAGTATTAAATCACTGCACTGCTCCCCCTCCCCCTCCACCTCCCCCTCCCCCACGCATACGAACACACACAACTATCCTATAATCCCTGAATCGTAAATTACTAAACGTGCAATGTCATATCATGTTTTTTAAAATACATATCCAAATTTTAAATACCGTATGGTAAATACATGTTTTAGTAATCAGAATACAAAACGACCACGTTCTTGTCCTCGATCATACGCTACATTTACTACGCTATATGTATTCTCTATGAATGAAGATTATACGACCATTGACACCATCATACTCGTGCTTGTTTGAGTAGAAAACTGAAACGCGTTGTTTTTTTTTATGCGAAGAGAGGAAGTATGACTAGTATTTTAGACAAATCAAGTTTTGCACTGTCAACTGACAGGTCGAGGTAGGTTCTGACATGTTAAACGTTGGTGACCGCTGCCCGCAAAGAGGGCCCTCATCCCTATACCTCAACCATCAGTCTTGGTAATCTTTCTAGCAGATATCCAAACTTCTCGTATTTATAATGGAAACTGAAGTGATAATAATACACTAACACTTATAATAGTAAGTTTACGTATATTTGTTCTGGTTTATATACAAGAAGATGTGTTTATAAGAGATGTTTATTGATCGTTGTTTCCAACTGACAAAGCACTTGTCTTCATTCTTCTTGGTTGTAAGAACCGGATCGTGCAAAACGCCAAGTGTACAATTTCCTCTTATGGCTATTAATTGCGATGCAATAGCTGCGCAAAAACAAGCCTAATATATTCCCTATTGTGGTTCTAGGCGTTATAAGCCAGATAGCAATTTATACGAGTACGAGACAAACCCAATTCGGCATTGTTCTCTTCTTATAGGTTCAAGGCGCAATCACAATACCTACTCATTGGCAACACAAGGGGATAGTATTGTTTCCCCGCAATCATGTTCCTGACATCTAGCTCAAGCTTACTTTGACTTTGACATTGAAATCTCGCCCCGATTTGCATTTAGTTAATTAAACTGTCTCAATCACTCGTTTGTCTATGGTGTATTGGAAAGCAGGCGCCCTTTCATTCACGGAGCACTAGAGGGTGGGGGCAGGGGAGGGGGGGAGATCGCAACTCCTTCATATCTCGTACTTGAATGAATGGAAACTCAAGCGGAATTAATACCACATATAAGAATTGTGAGAATCTATAACGTTTTAGATCCGGTAATCAAAAATGTAATTTCATATCAAAGTTTTTAAAAGAACCGGATGGCTTTGAGGTTGAAAGTGTTTTAATACCATGAATACTGCTGCTTCACACTTTTGAATAACCTGGTTGTCTCCATAAATGCACCCCTATCCCCTGTAATATTTATAGTGGGACAACACATACCACGTCCACTCAATCGTTTACGTGGCGTTCACGTTCAACCATTCCTCGGGGTTTATCCATCCCAGGTCTATGATCACAATACACCAGTTTCCACATTTTGTAGAACTCTAAAATGAACGGCTACCCAAGCTCATGTATTGTTTTAAAATTTTCATTCGCGTTTTTATATACGACCAACTGGAGGGAATCCATTAAAAAACCATAAGCTTTGTTAAAACTGAATACGTCTGAACTGAAACTAATATAACTTGGGACGCTGAAGCTGTAATTTATTTGTCTTTGAAGTGTCGGAATTGGTGCCGCCAGGAATCTTAATTTGCAAAGACCCCTCTTAAATGTCCATCCAGATTGAACCCTCTCCTACTCCACTTAGCACTCTCGAGTGACAATCATTATTAATTGGGACAAGTGGTTACAAAATTAGTCACGTAAGATGCCAACGGTCCTGACATTACCACAGGCGTAGGCCTACCAACGGTCGCAGGTTCGAGCCTCATCGCCAGCAGTCGTGACCCTACTTGCGATTCAACAGATCGAGTCTCAAAACTAGCCCTTGAAAAAATAATTCCTTATCAACTGAACCAAAAACAGTACAGTACAGCATATATCATCATACATGACGATTATAGATCAAAACCATTGTAGATACTCCACTACATTTATAAGTTCTTACAACGGCACAATTGTTTCCCATTTTACAACTTTATTCGGCTAACTATAACAACATTAGGGCCCGACATTGTTTTTGTGTTTTGAGTAAACTGTAATCAAATTTGAAGTTGAACCGCGTCGAGTTAACTAATTTAACAAAATAATGGCACGTACGAGTGTGAAACAGACGACGGTTAAACACAATATACGGTCGCTCAAACACAGAATACGGTCACTCAAACAAAGTGTACGGTCGCTCAAACACCTACAAGCAAGAATATAATCCTATTTCTCAAAACTCCCATCCCCCAGCAACAATTCATACTATTTAGCACGTCAACGTACCATTTCACCCTTTCTTCGTCTGTACCGTCCGTACCACACTGACAAAAGTACCGAGCTGACAGTCAAAAGCCTTTTAAGGTGATTTGTATGCATGTGCAGTTTTACCATATCCTTCGAATAACAACTAATACGAGATAGGAAACAGGCAGCAAGCATGATGAATACATAATACATTACATGTTTATGTTTTTATTCCGATGCACATGAGCATTTGCGCAGATATAACCCATTGATGGTTATTCATTCCATTGTTTTGAATACGGATGGGGAGTCAAGAGCAATGGACCACACAAGTGTTGTCAGTGTAAAGAGGTGCAGAGTGCAGATATTTTCAGTTTGACATAATGGTGTAAAGCTTCTTGTGACCACCGCCCAGCATAACAAAATAATATAATATGAATAAATATTATATGATTCTGTCAGGTTGTCACCAAGTAAGGGGGGGGGGGGGGGGGGGTCGCATAGCGGTGAAGCAGCAGGCGGGGAGCATCAAACTAAGAAAATCTCTTGCATTAGTTCACACTCAAGCTCTCCTCAACTCAGCCTCTCATCAGCCTCACGTAGCCACCAATCACAGAGCCGTCCATATGGCAATGCCGTTCCGTGAATGGTGGCTGGGCGAGGCTGAGGAGAGGCTGAGTTGAGGAAGGCTCGAGTCTGGACTATGCATACAGACCAGAGTCTAAAGGATTGTTTCTACATCGAGCTATTTTATATGCTATAATAAGAGAGGTGTGATTGGATGATGATACTTGGGCTTTATTTCAGGGTGCCAACAATGCCAATTGAGACGGTGAGTGGGTGGTTATTATGATACATAAAACGCCATATGACATACATGCCCAAACCAGGATTCGAACCTACAACGTGGTTTACTATAGGCCAACTCGACCGTGGCCAACGCTAGCGTGTGATATGAATTAGGTATAGAAATAGAACACGAAATAATGATAATATGTGTAATATTAAAATGTGTTGTAGATCCTACATGAAGTTGTACCACCTTATAGCGCAAGCAGCATAAATAAATAAATAAAAATAACCAGACATTTTGAAATGCTTCCTTTTCCGTTCGGAGATACCCTCTCTCTGCATCTCATCCACGATATTTACAGTTTACGGATAGATTAGGGGGAAGCTGATAAAGGGAAGCTGATAAAGAAGGTCAGATCGACGCTGCTCAGCCACAGACATGAACTGTTGATGAAAACACAACTGTCAATCAAGAAACATTAAAAATCAAGCTAAGATGTCGGAAATGAAATAGTTAAACGGACGATACAGGTATCGTGGACATACATGCAATTCAACCGCTCTAGATAGTTACAACCGCTCGTACAATCAAGAAGGTATGTATGATAGCTGATAATCAAGCAGCCTTTTATCTAGTAACGGTAAACGATGTCTTGTTCCCCGCTTAGAAGCTAAGTTGTTCAGGCCAGCACACATATTGAACTGCCCACCTTGTAACTGAGAAATGGTGACATCCCTACCACGGTGAAGTAAATCTGTAATGTGCCGGTATGGGTGAACAGAAGCCGGACGCTAATAGAAGGTAATGTAGCATACATCGGGGTTTATTCATACGAGAGGAAAGGGCATAATTTTTACTATTTTGCTTGAGCTAGCAAAGTGAAATGAAAAATGATGTAATTATTGCAAATGAGAAATCTGAAGTGGGGGACTCATCCATCGTAAATTCCATGGTAGATTAGAATTATAGTTTTTTTAATTGACTGAGCACTTTATGTTTCTGTTAGCGCCTGCACATTTTTAACGATGACAATTGCTACGTTGCAATCCAAAACTAGGTTCTGGAAATGTATATGATGATGTGACCTTGCAGAGAAAAGGGCATCGAACTGAAATTTACTTTTTGTTACGGTTTGGTTCGAGAAAAATGTTGGTTTTGTTCTCCGAGTCTGATGAAAACTCGCGTATTAAATGTACCAGTTTAATAAATACAAGATACATAATAAATATAAGTTAGGGTACAACCCGGTACACATACAAGAAATCAGAATGGACAAATCCTGTACATATTACACTTCTGCAAATTTCAAATTGTGACGTGAAGCTGTAGCATAAGACGAAAACGAAATCAGGCGCATTCGTTTCGTTGATGCTTCAGGCCATTTCAAATAACGATTTTCAGTTCGGGAATATTTTTTATTTTTATTTTTTGATGGGGGAGAGGTGGGGGGGGGGGGTCGGCTTTCGGCTCGAACCGGTTCGCCGCCCTGGACCCTCGCGCAATTCTGTCCTAGCCCCCCATGGTCCATGCACAAGACCACACGGCCGAGTGGGTACAGTCGGCTACAAAACAGACACAATCGTGTTTCGCTCCTTACGTCATTGTATTGATATATATATAAATACTTGGTTCAAATGCGATCAGCTATGCCGTCAAAATATGTACGTGTGTCTTATAACACGCTACATACAATATGGCCGCACGGGCAAGACGGTTCATTAGCTCGCCGGGTTCAGGTTCGATTCCCACAACTGGAAATCCTGACTGGTAGTTATACATCCGAGGAGCTGTTTCGCTTTTGTTTTGAATTTTGGATTAGCGGATGATTCTGAATTGGTAGGAGTGACACAATAAATTCCTACGTTTTTTATGCAACGTAAACTTGTAACGTCAAATGCGATAACCAGTGATTATTCACACCTAATTAGTCAGTAGGTGAAAGTACATTAGGATGTTGACATAAAAGGCAAGTGTAAACATCGAATTTGAAATGATTGTATGTCTTACCTCGCTTATCAGCAAAATACGCCTTCAGCTTTTCCTTTATCTAATCTACTTATCTACTACAGTCGGTCATCATGGCACTGTATACAAGTGTAATACAATTTGCCAGTGTTGGGTAGGAACGGATTTTTTTAGTTCCGTTCCTTGGAACTAGTTCCTTTTTAAGGAACTAAGGAACGGTATAGTTCCTTTTTTCCAACCAGGAACTGTGGAACGCCATCGTTCCAATTTTCCAGGAACTGTAACTTATTTTCATAAGTTCCTTTTATTTTTACTTGACTGTATAAGCTTGAAGGACCAAAGCGCCAAAACATAGTTTACTTACAAGATGACAGAAACGAGAAATCTAAAACAACTTTTTTTGTAATATTTCATTCTTGTCTACCCATCCCAACCCTCCACCTGCTACGCCACCCCCGCGTGGGGTCTCCAATTAGGCGCACACCGGCACAAGTCGAAGACCCGAAACCGGTGACTAATCCCAAATCGCTCGTGCGGAATAAGCGTATCATGTCACTTATAACTGACCAACCGTCCAACCCCTCCTAATACACAAGTGTGAGAGCAACTCAGACTGTCATTCCGAAATCAAACAAAACATGAAATATATCACTTGTCAACCCATCACTTCGAATTCATTGGAAACGGGAAGGCTTTGATGATGAAAGATGTGGTCCGAGTGGGGTGGGGGAGAAGTTATTTAGGGGCAAGGAGCTATCTCAATATTCACTGATCTATTCAATTCTTTGCGACAAGTGCATGTGACAACATCGCTGTCTCTTTCGATCGTTTTGTTATAATGTCTGGTGTTCGTGGCGATAACATACTGCCCTTTAAAAAATACAGGCCATTTTTTTTCCGGGCGAAAGTGATATTTCGGCGACGAAGAAAATTTTTCGGCAAAATGCTTGCTTTGTTTACCAGTTAATAAAGTAATCGGTGCTTCGAGGTCATCGCCAGCCAATCTAAAGAAGCACAAGCATTAATTGATTCCTACAAATCTCAACCATATTTTAGCGTTATTTGCGAACCCTTGGCATTGAATTTAATTGAAAAAATTTAAATTAAATTAATTATAATAGTTATTAATAATTAATGTAAATTTTAATGCATTAAGAATTGACAATATAAAATAACCTCTTACTTTTAGTCAGTGTTCTTGGTATATATAATGCATACACCCGGATAATAACCATTGAGTCGATGGTTAGTATCCCGCTCGGCAATATCCAAAGAAAAATGGTTGTTTGCAGAAAGGAACTATTTAAGAACTTAGTTTCATTTTGAAAGGAACTAAGGAACGCCCCAGTTCCTTTTTTTTAGAGGAACTTGGAACTGGAAAGAGTTCCTTTTTCCTTGCGTGGAACTGGAACTGGAACTAGGTCCATTTTTTAAGGAACTTACCCAACACTGCAATTTGCACATATCTTGGAATACAAGAAATCCTCTGGCAAGTGCTTTTCTACAGGTAGAAAATAGCTAGACGGCGGTAACGCCCACCTCATTCGAATAGTGTGGTGTGCTTATTGCCTCCACAGTCTTCTTCGCATGACTGGTGAGAGTGAGAGATAGGCTCATTAGTCACAAGATATACTGGGGTAAAAGAATCCCTCCCCCACCCCTAACCCCACCTCGCTCAGACCAGACACATTTCGTGCGCCAACTTCACACTTCCAGGACTCAAATTTAGGGGGGAAGGGAAGAGCAATTTTGATACTCTTAGATTCGATTGGTTTTATAGTTTGGCAATACCATGTCAGAATCCGAGACCCCTTCTATAAACAACATAAACGTTGGAACTTCCCCGATCGTAATGAGTTTGAAAGTGTGGCCAATAGACAGGCAAATGTAATTACATTGAAACGAAATTCTCCGACAATTCCGATGTTCTTGTTGGGTGGTTACGTGATGCAGTTGTTGGCAGATGTGGCGTCCCTTTATTGCTGTATCTATTGATACAAGGGATCCTCCCAGTCTGACTAACTAAACAGACCACTGAGTACCACCCCATATGTTGAAGTTCGACACCAGTACTTTGTTTAATAACACCCTACGTGTTTAGCCCATGGCTGAAGAACGACGATCTCGTACCAAAATAAGTATATGCGAGCGTCGTTCTTACTCTCAAAGGCATTGGATTGAAGTATAGAGATATCAATAGCTGACAGAATACACAAGAGCGAGCCAGGGCTAGTGGGGTTCAAACCCCGGCAAACTGACTTCGTGCCGATGTTTTCCTCAGTCATAAAGATAAAACCAATGTGGATGACAGGCTGGCTTACCTTCTGCGCTTTGCACATCGTGTTGATAGCCTGCACGTCGTGACTGGTATGTCTGGTGTCGTGGAGGCACAGAGGACACACAGGCACCTTGCACACCATGCAGTACATGGAGAGGGCCTCATCTTCATGTTCAGAGCATTGTACATCCTTGCTCTTCGTCTTCGTCCTGAGTATGGCACGACCCTGCATGGGCTCCACGAGTGTGTGCTTGGCCAAGGGTCCGCGTGACGGGTGACAATTCTCGCGACAAACATCACAATACAAGACCTCGCACTGTTCACACATGAGTGTCGCGTCGGCGGCAGGGTCTGTCTCACACAATTGACATTTGAACGTTAGGTTCCTCGTCTCTCCATACTTGTCCACGATCGTTTGCATAGCCCGGTACTTATGCAAATTATGAGCCCCGTTCTCATCGAAGTAAACAACTTTGTGGCATGTCGGACATGCCACCGACAACGCGCTACTCGCTAAGGGTGGGAATAATATCCCCTGAATGTTTGGCGTACCTACATAACTGTTAGGACGACTGTTGCAGACGACACCACTGTCAGTTTCACTCAAGATGGATAGTTTGTCAACTTCTTGGTAGTCAGCCGCCCCCGTGTCACTACCGCCGCCACCGCCTCCATTCTCAGCCTCTGACGGTGCCGACTGCACCGGATGCTGTGAAGCTGGTTGTTGCAGATGAACAGCACAATTCAAGCAGAGGGTGTGGTAGCATGGTAACAATACCGGATTATTAAAGAATTGTTTACAAGCGGGACACCGCAGCTCGTCCTCCATACTCGTCACCCAGCTCGACTCGACTGGCGTTGTTGTAGTATTTGCCGTAGTAGTCGCGCTCACGGTGGTAGGAGTGCCATTGTTTGCCGTGCGTGATGGGCGCCCGGTCGGCGCACGCGATCGAGGCGCAATCTAGTAGCAGGAGCGAGAAGTGCGCCGCCGTAAAGTTTCGACAGCTCGCCAACAGGGGCGCTCTATGATCACGTACAGCTATCACATTGATCACGTCATTGTCACATTGTTTGTTTATTTTTGTTTAGACGTTTACCACAGATGGAGTCAACGTGCTTCACCTTGCACGAGTGTTTCTTTAATACAATGAAACAATTTTTTATTTTATCACATTTGCAAAAACCATTATATAAAATAAAAATAGGACATTACATAGTAAAATGTTAAACCTTCCAATTTATTTAATTTAACTGTTATATTTTTTGGCTAGAGCAACGATCGTTCACCTGTGCATCAAATCCAGCATAAACGATTAAGAGTTTGTCTACTACACACACAACGAATACGCATATAAATATTATGGTTAACACATTGGTTGGAGAGAGTAGAGACACAAAATGAGTTAAGAATATGCACGTACGTTGCCTTATGCTCAATTAATTTTAGTATCAATTGTAAAATTTAGTGTAGCCAGTCTCATTGTGTCCTAAATATTAGCTTAGTAGAGTGGGTGCTGCCTTAACATGTACCTTGCTCCCTCTACGTAGATAGACGCAACCTGTCTATATCCACTGACAAGCGAAGACTGCCGTCTCACCAATTTTGTGTCTCGACTGGCGGTGATAATTTTAACAAACTATTATTTAAATTTCAAATTATTCTTCATTTGCACTAAAGACTAAAGAGTTTGACATTCTCGAAACAGTGACGCATTAAAACCAGTTACACAAGGGATAAAGGTAAGGTAAGGTATTGCCAAAATATTGTTACCGGAATTTGAATACCGGTACCATAAGAGTATAATAATATTGTATCTTCCACGACTAAATAGTTTACTGAAGGACTCAACTGATGAGACTGAGATGAGTTCCTCGACCTTGGTGACCGATGCCGGCAAGAAGTCCATATTTCTACTCATCCCTATTCCGCATCCACGACAGTCTTGCTCATTTCTCTTTTATTTCATTTCATGCATACCTTTCTGGTCTATCTGATCCTTCATGAGACCCTCATTACAACCTAATATCGCCCACCATCTCCCGTTTACCCCCGGGATTCGGTAGACCGTAGCTCTGCCTGTCGTTCAATTCGAGGTGACAAAGGGGCCGACGTCATAACCTAGCAGTCAGTCAGTTAAGTACGTCGTCTCTTTTCTAATGGTTTGTTAAATCAATAACCAATGTTTTCGAGAGAACAATGCTTTGCGGGAAGTGCCTCGTTAGGTCCAGTCTTTGGAAAAATCAACAAACCCATTAAATAACCAGTAATAACAATACAAAAATAGACAAAACGTGAGTAGAGGAGGAAATCAGGAAACCCATTATCGCTCGTCACCTTTCCCATCCGAATAATGATGTGATTAGCAGCTCCGTTTACATGGAGGATTCGAACCGGGATTAAGTTGGGTTTTGAATTTTGATCCAATCCCAGTTAGTTCACTTCTCATATAAACACTTCCCAACGAGGATCAGATTCGTCAACCCTACTCCCACAAAGTGCGGGAGCGAGTTGAAAGTATAGGTTGCAATTCCAGTTGAATCTCTTCACGTAAACGAGTGAACAAGGATTGAATACTGTATGACATGTAAACGCAAGTGTTGAGAGTGGAGTTCCAACTCAATCACAATATCACTCATGTCGTGTAAACGGGGTATTGCGGTTGCTCCAGCTAAAGGTTACCGATAGAGATGGCTCCGCTAAGCGGTAAGACGCGAGACTCTAATTCGGTAGGTCACCGGTTCGATTCCAGCAACCGGCAGTTCTGACTGAAGTTTTTTCTGAGGTTTTACTCAGTCGTAAAGGCAGCGAATGCAGGGACTGAGTTAGCCCTCCTCGGACATTCCTTCTTAACTATCCAAACGCCCTAATATATATATTTAAATAGTCACCTGAAGAGGGCCGCATCAGGTAAAGCTGGTGTGCACCCAGGGATTCCCACGAAAAATGATTACATAGGTTTTCTAATCCATGAGACAAACGCAAGAATATAAAAACACTATCTGATGGACTAATATTGATAGATGCGGAGGAAGGACGATCACATGCATCTGTGCCATATACGGGATTCGAGCACATGTATGTTGGTCCCTTGCGGCTCGGACCTCACCCCCATTATACGGCGAGGTGAATCGAAGATTATATAGGGGGGGGGGGGGGGGGGCATTCAATCACAACGATGTGCAATTTGTGAGGAAGAATGTCTTCTTGCGTGCACCGGTCACCTCGGGCAAGAAGCGAGATAAAGATTTACATACACCCTCATATCTTCACTTGCGTTTATCTTATCTCTTTAGTCTTTACCCGTATCGGTATATTGCCCAACCTGTTTGCTGGAGCGTGCGTGTAAGTGTTGGTTACCCTTCGTCTACCGCGCAGTCGCAGTAGCTGTCTCGTCCCCCCACTCCTGAACAGCCCAGCTGTTCCAACATGGCAGCTGTGCGGTTGGGTGGGCGTAACCATCTCTGTTTTCGAACAATTCTGCGGAAAAGTGAGCTAAACAATGGCGAGAAACACATCGATAAATTGTCGGAATACTGTTGTTATTCAACAAGGTACGTGTAAATTAATATTTCGTTGCGTTGGTATTGTTAGTATGACGTGAAGAGAAGAGCCACTGCATGAGACAAACAACATGTACGTAAGAGACATTGACAAGAGTGCAACGTACACTGTTGCTATTTGTGTTCGGTATCTTGAACAATCGCCACAGCAGACGATGCAGCTGACAAACTTGAGTTGTAGAAATAATATTGTCATTGTGGCCACACTTATATCAGCAGTATGGCTATCATTGAGCCGGTGTGCGTGGGTGTAAGTAAGAGGAACTCCCCCCCCCCCCCCCCCCCCAGCGCCTTGCCTTATAACGCCGGGACGTTCGAATCGATTTCATCTTCATCCAATCACAGGACGCGATTTTAGCACTCAAATAAAAGACGAAGAAGTTTTGCTATTGAATGGACTTCAGACAGACTTTACAAGGAGGCTAATTGAGACGATCTTGAGCTATAGGGGCACGACGAGTAATTCGATATTGGTACGTAGCCTATACCCCTATCGACTTGAACTGTGTGAACCACGGATCACAGGCTTTATGATGTTTTGAATGCATTGTTTTATTTTATTACGAACTCAACAACAAGATCATAAATAAATAAATAGAAATAAATACACATTTAGAGTCTACCCACTCAGTAACGAAACTGATTTTCAGTGGAGGACTTTAATTTAAAGCGACTAAACCAACCCTGTAGGCTCCGAACACCATCCATCGTATGACTGGGAGAGTTTCTGTCCATTCTACCCCAAGCCCGAACACAAGACGTACAATTTTCAAGAGAGTACTCCAGAAGTCGCCCCCCCCCCCCCCTCCCCCTTCCCCAGTTGCTTACCAAATTCACTGTTTTTTTTATCAATCGCGGTTCTTGGTTTTCATTATGTGTATACAGCCACTTACACATATTTCCTAAAATTGTCTAACTTTCTCCCCCCCCCCCCCCCCTCCCTAACCCATTTGAAAAAGAGTTCCTACGCGCCTGCTTTTCAAGCTGGTTTCAAACTATAGTTAGTTCCGTCCTTGTTTTTGCAACCTGCATCTAAACTCACCACACTAGACGGCAAACTTGTAACTTGTGACCTGTCACCGCTCACGTTACAAAGATGTGCAGTAAGAGAGTAAGAGAGACGTGCACACGCTAGACTTCGAGATGTCACTGACCCCGGTGTGTTCCTGAGCAGAGTTGATGCTGACTTATTCCTGACCATTGTAAACGTCCTGCGCTAAAGTAACCTCCCCCATAGACACTAGACACTAGTTTTGAGAATAATTATAATGTATGTTTTAAATGACGATAATAATAATATGGGTGTAGTGAGGGATGGGGTACAAAATAATTACAATAATAAATCCTCTAATAGAATTATCAATAAGCTAGTAAAGTATTGTAAGGCAGTAGACGTTCTTATTGTGCAATCTTGTGTTATACAAACAGAAACGTCCACATTTAGCTGATTAGTGGTGACCATGCCACTCTGCCCACAAGACTAAACTGTCTACAGTAACAGCACGAAACTCCTGTAGTCCTATCACTGAAAAAGAACAAGGTCAAAACCTCTGAACTCTCTTAAGTGACAACTCTTATAGGCGTGTTACGTCATCAAAGTCAAACCCACACCAATAAATAAGTAATTTTGGGCTCTATCTCACTATTCGTTCAAAGTATCCCTCGGCAGGCAGCAATTAATGGTTACTTGTATTCTGTTTTATTACACATGTAAGTATTTAAATGTATTCTATAAATATAAGTATAACACAATATCTTGTGTCATACTATGTACTTACCCTAAAATATACTCCATAGGAATCTTCAAGAGACTGAAAATAAAACAAGTACAATTTTTGGCGGAGCAAACTTTACGTAAACATAACTAAACAAATAAATTGGTATTACATTTACAGTAAGAAGATCGTATCTTCAGTGCGGGGCATATCGATTCCATTATCAGCTTGGCTTTGCATCATATAACACAAGCAGTTGTATCTGCGTGGACGGTGCCACTTTGGGCACCAGCTGCCTTGGTTTCTCTTTCTCAGTGACGATATAGGAGACCTAAATAGCGGCTGTATGAATCTGTGGTTCACGGGTACACTGCGGATGGGGGGCGGGTTGTTCACTTGGCGGGTGAGGACCGGGTGCGGGTTGATGAAAATCGGAATTTGTCAAAATAAAAAAGAATAAAAATATTTTATTTACTTGAAATCGTTGGAGTTGTATTGAAAATCGTAGGCTACTTGTGAAGGGAATTAATCTTTAAAATGATGCAAGTTTACACATTTTTTTTACTGATTCTAATTATTTGAATCAGCAAAAATATAATCACGCAATATAAAAACAAATATTATTAGGTGATTACATAAATACAAATTCATTAGAAAATGACATCGTAATTTTCCTATATTGTCTACATCTCACATTTACAGACAACATTACAGAAAACTATGAAAGTATGGCAGGTGGCGAATGCGGGTGCAGTTTTGATTTCGCGGGTGCGGATACGTTTTTTTTTTTAATTGCGGGTTGCAGTTGCGGGTCAGTTGAGGGAAACATATTTCCAATCCGCACAAACGATAGGACAGCTCGACCTGAATCTCCGTTGATTGTCACCGCTTAATATAATATCATGTGACACGTGACATGTAACGGATCTAGGTTACTGCAGCGTGCAGTAGGTCAGAGCGGAGCATTATTTCCTGAAACGGTTTAATAAATATCTGCAGACAGTATTCATTTGTTGCACTTGAATCAGTTTGTTTTGATTCTAATCAATATGATTAGTTGTGAAGGAGAGAAACTAGGTGAAGCTGAAGGACATACATTTTCTCATATCAGTCTTTCCTCTCAATCGCACGTAGATGGAATCGAATCTTCTTTCTCGTATAAGCACTGATACAACACAATATTATTACACGTTCTTTCTAGGGTGAATAAAGAGAAAAATGGAGAGAGAACCCCTTAAATATAGAGTTACAATTTTATGGAACAACTTCCAAACTCATTTAAAAGGTATGGGTAGACAATTGTACCTTTTAGGAAGAGATACAGAAAGTAAGTTTCAATTTTTAAGCAAATAATCTGAGGACAAAGGACGTATTGCAACAATATGATTTGCCCAATCCTTGATCCACCATTATAGTACTATTTTATTACTACTTTACTTGCTTTAAAATCACGTCAAATCAAAGGTGTTTATTAGATACATAATATTCAAAAAAGTGGTTACTAACCAATATTATGTTGCATATGAACTGCCAACGGGATTAACAACATTTCAAAAATTGCAATCATTACAGTTGTCGATTTGTAAAACAATTAATTATTAATTCTTTAATTTGCTTCCAAAATAACAACCATAAGGATTAAAATATTTGAAACTTTTTTAATCCGGTGTTAAGCTCCTACGAAGCTGAATGTAAGTTAGTAGTAACCACTTTTTCAATATTGCGCAGCGTTTTCAAGATATTAATATTGAGATTATACTCAACCATCATGTGAGATCTTTCGAGTCGCTTGCGGTAGGGTTGACTCAAGATATTCCTTCGGTTATCTGGATGCATTCTACTACAGTTGTCCCAAGACTACATTACACATGCTTTCGTCACAGACGACTGGTTCGTAGCCAATCAGCGATCGGTATTGGCCCGGGTGTGTCTCGGGCGGTTCGCTGGTTGGCTACGACTGCCCCGGATGTGACGAAAGCAGGTGTAAAGTAATCTTGGGTCCACTATATCACCCTTATTTTTCCAGCTCCCAGCCCTCCGACTCCAATTATGACATTGTCATCGTCGGAGGCGGCATCGTCGGCATCGCCACCGCCCGGGAGCTGAAGATAAGGCAGCCCACCCTGAAGATGTGCATCGTCGAGAAGGAAGGTCATCTAGCTGCCCATCAGAGCGGGCACAACTCAGGGGTGATCCACTCGGGGGTGTACTACAAGCCAGGCTCTCTCAAGGCCCAACTATGCGTGGAGGGACAGAACCTTGCCTACCAATACTTGGACAAGCAAGGCCTGCCGTACAGCAAGTGCGGTAAACTGATCGTCGCTACAAACCAAGTCGAATGCCAACAACTTGAGGAGTTACACAAGAGGGGGATTGCGAATAAAGTTAGGGACCTGAAGATGATTGACGCTAAAGGCATCAAAGAGATTGAGCCACACTGTCAGGTAATGCATCCTCCCAGGTCTCGCTATTTCTTCTTACTAGGGTTGCCGTTCGATATTATGAATTTCAGTATCGATAATCAGGCCAGTTAAATCGACCTCAGCCGGACCGTTTCATGCACTTTCTCAGCGAAAATCAACAGATTCACGGCGTTCTTCCACATATTCGTAAAGGCAGCCTTCCGCTTAATGGAGTGCACAAGCCTCATTATTCACACCCGCTGTGTTAAGAATTTCTAGGTCAAACCCAAGGGCGTAAATCATCCATAATGTAAGCTGAGCTGTTTCGTGGTAGGAACTAGAGAATAAGACAATTAAGTTGGTATATTGCTTGTCTCTGCTTTTTCATAAGGCAAATACTAGTTGGGGCAACTTTAGTATAATATATACGTCATGTGGTTACAGGGGCTACGTGCGTTATGGTGTCCGCACACGGGTATCGTAGACTGGCAAGCAGTGGCGCTATCTATGGCTTCAGACTTCAAGCTGAGAGGGGGAGAGATCTTCACTAACTACAAGGTCAAGTCTTTCAGGGAGTCCAAGGACGCACCCGGGGGTTCCCAAGACGAATACCCCGTGACAGTTGTCAGTGACGCCCAGGTAACACTCCCTCGTGATCGCATTACTCAGCATATCCATGGGGTATTGTTGCCCCATCAACCTGATATTCATACTTTTCAAATCCCTTTATTTTAGAATCATTCCAGTCTAAAGTATAAATGTTTCTCACGCATCATCTAATACTCGAGATGTTGATGTTTACGTTTGATGTTCATGAGCTCTACTCAACACTCTCGCTTAAACCATCAAAGATTGCCACCCTACATGTGAAGTGAAGACTGTATAGATTATTTAATTTGCTTGCTCTTAATTTTATCCGGTCGAGGTAGGTTCCTTCTCGTGGTGACCGCGCTGCCCGCAAAAGAGGCTCTCGAGGCTTCAACATTTTTTCTTTAGTCATCCCTTTAGTCATCTCAGGTGGCCTTCGTCATTTCTCCTCATTCTACTTTCTCACTTTCTCATACTTGCAAGAGGGCCGTGCTTTGCGATTCAAACGCCCACCAAACCCCTCCATTCTTCACTAGTTGTGGATTCCCTTAATATGACGAACCCGGCGGTTTGCAATGGATCTTATTCGGCAGATATAATACTTAGGGCCGGTAGTACAATTAACAAATAGGAAAGTTATAAGTAGCAAATAAGCTATTCGGAGGATTTAAAAGGTTTTGGTTGGTGGTTGCCATGGAGAAAACAAGCTATTCGACGAATAAATACTTATAGGGCCATTGTAATACTGGGTCCGGATTCACAAGAGGCCCTAAAACGTTTTGGTCGTAACTCTAAGACCGGCCTAACTTGAACCTCTTGTTTATCCTGACCTATGTCCCATGAAGAAGCTGCTAATACATGGTCGGAACAAGAACGCAATGAGCAATCTAACAATACGTTTTACAATTCGTTCTCAGACGTGGGCCTAAATTGACAAGATTTTCAAAGTTAGGCCGGTCTTAGAGTTAAGACCAAAAAAAGACTTAGGACCTCTTGTGAATCCGGGCTCTGGGCCTTAGTACGTTGTAAAACACCAAATGTTATCTTGTTTGTGTTTGTTTTCAGAGTGTGCGAGCTCGATTCGTGCTGACGTGCGGAGGCCTTCAGTCTGATCTGCTGGCCGTGATGTCTGGTTGCAAACAGGAGCCAAGAATCATCCCTTTCAGAGGAGAATACCTCATCCTGAACCCGGAGAAGAGACACCTCGTCAAAGGAAATATATACCCGGTAGGCTCCTTAGCTTTAACGATTGAACTATGCGTGAATATTCTGATACATGTATACTATTCCACGCATTTAATGAGAATACCTTAGCCTGAACCCAAACAAAAGACACCTTATCAGAAATTGCCTTTACGAATGTGTGAAGAACACCAGAAATCGGTTTATTTTCGTTAAAGCAGCGTGCATGAAAGGGCAGTAGATAAGGATCTGAGAACGGTATGATACTATACTAGTAATGTTGGGACTGTAGTATATTCACTGTAATTTCTATAATTTAATTAAAATTATGGAATGCCTTTATATATTCTGTACAATGGTATGATACTGAAACATCTTGTGTAATAAGTCTTTTATGTTATTGATTTCTTGTGAAATCAATAGTGGATCCGAAGTGTAGGTATTTGTCTTGATTTTGTTAAGTGTGCTCTAATAGTAGACAAAGTTACCAAACAGGGAAAATTAATCATAAATGTAAATTCATATAAAACGTGCTTTTTAAGTTGATGTCAGCCAACGATGATATTTCAATGTCTAATTGATTTTCCAGTTGAATTAAATTTGTATGGGAAACTACGTCGCGTCATACTATAGCGTTGTCTAAACATAACAGCATGTATATGGAGCAGACATGAGCGATGTGTTAAATCTCCCACCTCGAACCACACAATGAATATTGCAACATTTCGAATGAAGCGTCATCAATTTTAGTTTCCATTTTGGCAATAACTAGAACTCTTGCATTCCCCACTTAGAACTTCGCTTCAACTTATTTTGCCCCTATCTCTCTGCAAGTAGCTCTACTAACTAACATGTTAAGCAAATAAATGAACACATCAAATCCATTATCAAATACTTAATGCATACGTGCTAGTTGCTCTGGCAATCATTATTTACATTACACACTCAAGCTATTAGCATGAGGAATTAATGATATGCCACTCATTCTGTCTGGGAGCATTTTAATGGAATGCTAATTTGGTCTCGGTTTGGTTCAACTGCGATGATCTTTTTGTCCATGGTCTTTCTCAAAGGGTTGCTCTGCTCTTCCGAGTGCATCGAGCATTCAAGCATGTGTTCGTGCTGGTTGCTGCTCACTGGCAGCTTTGGAACTGGGTCACTAACTTAGTAACTGAAAGAGCTGCAAATGTTGGTAGTGACAAGAAGGCACAAGGACCATTCAGCGACTGCTCTGCCCCATTCAAAGGTGGTTTTCATTGATGTGACAGATTGGTGGGTTCCGGTTCTGTGAGCACAACTGAGGTTTCATATGTACACAATCCCAGCTATGTTTTAGTACTGTCCACTCACAACTCTATAGTCTAGTAAAGTTACATCTGTGGTTGAGTGCTCTATATTATGTATACAATGTATATTGTTGTTATGTTCGTATGTTCTCTGTAATGCGGGCTGAAGAGAGTTCCCGCCTATTGGGGCACTCTACACGAGCCGTCCTTACTCATATAAAGTGTAAGGACTTACGTTAATATAAATAAATAAATATTTCTCAACGAATAACGGTGACAACTTACATAATTATGAAAAGCTTAGGCGTGCAAGTTCCTCGGGCAGTTTTGAAAAATTAAATTTCCTGAAACTTATTTACCGGTAATGTTTCTCAGCTCACTTTCAAACGTCTTCCATCTCTGATCCCCGACTACAGATTGGTACACTGATGCCAGACACGATTGAACGTATGGTTTGGAGTTGAACATATTCTAGAAGAGACCCAACCAGTTTTATAAATAAAAGCATCTACACTAGCTCCAATAGTAGTTAGTTTCTATAGTAGTTAGAAAATGTATTAGTATAGTCTTGGTTGCACTGACTGATTACCTGATTAGTGATTTCATATATCGCCAAGTGTACCACCAAATAGTCTCCATTTGGTATTCGTAACAGCGATTTGTCTTTTATTTGTTTATTTTTAAATGTATTATGCATCTTCCTACTAGGTCACAATTCCAGTTATTGTAGACGTTGTGATAAATACATTCAAGTGCTCACAGTTTATACGCTTGAAGGCAAGTACGTGCATGGTTGGACTTGGATCTTGCCACAATAATATTGTTCTTTTAAGCATGTTATCGTTGCCGGGACTTGGGGTTTATATTATGCATACATTACCATAATCTAACCCTTGTGCATGCACACGAAAAGAAATTTAAAAAACAAATCGTAATTTAGTTGTTACTGTACCGACCTAGACAAAGTATTCTGCATTAATTAAATGTGAGTTGCCAAGAGGGTGAAAGAGGGAGGGTGGACTACCCTAATACTGCTAGCACGACCAAACGAATTACATATAGTGACTTTGTATTGAAATAACATGAAACAAATTAGGAATTAGCGGAAATTATGTAAGTAACAGACCACATGGCACGGAACACATGGCTTCTTACGGCGTGTATATCCATATTTTGAACTCATTATTTCGTTTTGGCAGTTTCAAACAATATTGTCTTCTTATTTTTAGGTGCCTGACCCACGCTACCCCTTCTTAGGGGTGCACTTTACTCCGCGAATGGATGGAAGTCTATGGCTAGGGCCGAATGCCGTATTAGCCCTCAAGAGAGAAGGATACAGGTATGTTAATCAAACATTTATTATTACTACAAACTAATTTAGAACCGGACTAAAACCTACAATGGATGCTACCGTTTACCGACGACATGTACCAAAACAGATCCCAGATTGATCTCGGTATCGCATGGACGTGCCAATCCTTTCGGAAAACATCCAAGTCAAAGTTAGTATCATAATTCCGAGTTCGTTTCCACTTCTCTAAGGTTTACGTTTTATAACTGAGTTTGGTCTTTAGGTGCAGACTAGCTAGCTTTTTAGACAAACCGGGCGCTAAAGTCGAGTTGGTACTGTAAGGTGTTTACATAGGTGGTACTGAGTCTGAAAACCTTGCTCAGCAACATCAGTGCTTCATGTAAACGTGGCAGTTATGCCATGAAGATAAGGTGTTTACATGTGGTACTGAGTCTTAAAACCTTGCTCAATACCATCAGTGCTTCATGTAAACGTGACAGTTATGCCACTTACATGAGGTGTACACTGTGGTAATTATAAACTAAAAGTTCGAGACCGAGATTAGCTGGAATTGAACAGCTCGGAAAGGTAATTAAAGAACTTAATGGTGTAATAGACATGACTTGAGAATGCATTTGAAATGGACTCCCGAAGGTGTGTGATATACGTGGTGATGTGGTAGGACGTAAATGCGATGCACTCATAAGAAGGTTGAATTTAAAGGCTTGGATAGAGATTTGGTACCTGTGCATGAGGCTAAGACCCAACCCATTTCTCATAACAAGACAACCAAGTTAATTTTCCGTTTCTCACTTTATATGGAAACATACTAAGTACACATTGGGTCTGTCTATCTAATGAGAAGATATCAGTAGTTTGGTCAGTACCCACCATAGCTTGAAAAAGCATGAGAATATTAAAACAAGCCTTCAAAATAATATCCTATGAACTGCGGGTATAGCCCTTATCAAGTGGTGCAGGTCATCATCTTTATTGAAATGATGAAAACTCGCGTTTGGATTGTTTTAACCAATCGGGCAATCGCCTGTCGCAATAACTTGTACATCAAATTTGCAGATTATCCTCACGAACCCGCTAATGTCTCTGTACGAACGAAACAGTGTTGTAGTAACTGAAATATAGTTCACTCAAACGAAAACAAAACTTGAAACAAACCTTTTCAGTGCTCGAAATGGACTTTCGAAAACATCAAGCATCGAGTATAAATGTATGACGTGTGCTTTCAGAGGTTATGCACTGACATATTTGGGATTATAGTATCCCAAGCAAATACAGGATGGCTCAGGTTACAATTTATCACGTCTCATGCCTGAATGGTATTCGTTGGAAAAACAACGTATATCATAACCTGGCGTGTCGCCTTTATTCTTTCACAGTTGAATATTGTTTTGTTTTTCGATTTTTGAAAGCCATGTTTGTTTTGAAAACTAATATCAAAAACTTTTTGAATATGTTTGGAGAATGGAAAACCTTCCTCAAAGTTTGTGATACGATTTAGCAAAATAAACATTGTTATTCGCACGAGACAATATTCATGAGGAAAAACAGATAAGTCTCTAGTTCACGTGCACTACTTTATCATAAATAATGAAACAAACAAAACATGTTACAAGGAATTTAGTAATTGACAGTGAGGCAGAAAGAATAGGGAATGTTGGTGCATTTAGTGTGCATAGATAGCATAAAGCATTTCCAAAACTACTAGCGACTGGTACAGTACTGGGGTGTACAGCCTGGGCTTGTGAGATAAATGAATTTGTTGTAGCCTGAGGTGATCGTAGCTTTTGTCAACGTAGTTGTATGGAACCCACCTCCACAAATAGCTGGTTCCCTGATCAGAGTCAACCCGCATCGTCAAACACGGTATCGAGTCGGCACTTGTCAACGTATTTGTATGGAACCTACCTCCACAAAATGCTGCTTTCCTGATCAGTGTCAAGCCGTATACAAACCGGCAATTCGTCACCATTGTCAACGTAGTTGTGTGGAACCTACCTCCACAAATATCTGCTTTCCTGATTAACGTCAAGCCGCATGCAAACCATCAAAGCGTCCCATCGTCAAACACGGTCAGCCCTTATCAACGTAGTTGTATGGAACTAACCTCCACAAATAGCTGCTTTCCTGATAATGCCAAGCCGCATCGTCAAACACGGTATCTAGTCGGCACTTGTCAATGTAGTTGTATGACTGGTTCCCTGATCAAAATCAATCCGCATCGTCAAATATGGTATAGCTATGAATAGTCGGTCGGCCCTTGTCAGCGTAGTTGTATGGAACCTACCTCCACAAATAGCTGCTTTCCTGATCAATGTCAAGCCACATGCAAACCAGCAAAGCGGGTAATCTCAGTCGGCATTATGTCAATATTATACCATTCCGATGAATGACAGAAATAATCCCGTATTTAGCCTACTGTCTTTATATTCACGTTCCTGCTATTGAAATCTGTTGGATATATTACGACACTTATTACTCTTGACCAGAAGGATTTGGGACTGATTACGATTCAAATGCCACCATTGGCGCGGTATTAGTATGAGCTCTATATCTGTATAGCTACATCCAACCCATGGTTCTAATGTAGACGGCCTTCAACCAGTGTCATATTTCGTGAATGATAGGAAATAAATACTAAATAGATCAATAACTGTAATGTGCATTCGTTTATGTCAAAATATTCTCTTCCCGGCTTCAGGAATCAAAGGGTTCTAACAAAAAGGAAAAGTTAATTTACACATCCAGTTAACATTCAACACACACATTTAGTCAGTCTTTGCATACGTTTTACAAACCAAATTTATGTTTCTAGAAGAAAAGAAAACGTTACTTCTTTTAACACATTTAATTGCTGTAATTTATAAAGAAAATTAAAGCTTCCTCCTGCTTGACATATCGACAATACCGAATATCACATTATCGAGCCTTTGATAGAGAATATTCCTGCGCGGGCACATACTTGCAACATTCAAACAAGGCTATTTTATGGCACTCATTATATGATAAAGCCATATTGTGAGGGATAACTCAATTTCAACACTACCGAGAAAAAAATGTCGAGTTCTGTTGTATTTTGAAAATGACTTCTAAAGGGTAATCTGAAACGAGTGTACTAGTGGAGTAAAACTGTGTCCGGCCCTTATTTCTTGAACCTCCTCTATACTGACTTGTGCAAAGGTTGACCAAAACCAAAATGTCTTTTGTTTCAGCTGGGGCGAATACGATTTGAAGGAGCTCTTCGAAGTGCTCAAGTTTTCCGGATTTCGTAAATTAGCTTTTAAGAATGCAGTCTACGGTACTGGTGAGATGCTGAAGTCAGCCTTCTTGTTTGTACAACTGCGTCAATTACAGAAGTATATACCGGAGATAACGCTCAAGGACATCTCAAGGTATGTCACACCACATTCCACGCAAGCGAGGTGAACGTACTTACCCAAATGTGAATGTAGAAAAATACATAATGTAAGACAATTTTTTTTTTTTTTCAATTTCAATTTATTTATTTCCACATTAATATATTATATTACATTATATCTAAATAGATCGAGACACAATAACATTTTACAAAAACAAACAAAAAAACCAAAGGCAAGCATACATTTTACTCAGAGATGATTTATGAATTCTGATTAAAAAAAACCTTTGTCGATATCTATTTATTACTGAACAGCTTGAAACTTGCAATTATTATTTTAAGAATGTAAAAAACAACCTTGTTACACTGACAATGTTCATATGCGCCGTTTTAGCTATATTTTTCAGCCAATATTTTCCTCAAATGATGGCATTGCATATCATGGACGCAAATATTGAAGGTTCAATTTAATAGGCCTACCTCTGAACTACGACAACACTAAATATGCCGTGTGTGTGTGTGTGTGCTAGGAACATTCCTAAACCACTTCTTCTGCCTGCATTCAACCTTCATTGTACTATAATTTTTCGAATATAATTTTAATAAGAATCTTTTCGCTTACGTGATCTAGGGAAGCTACAAGGTTATATCCCTTCATTATCATTTTTGCAATAAAAAGCAAACCTTCAATTATATTTCAAATGAACTTCTAAACAAAGTTTGTACTCGTTGAAAAATATTTTCGTCCATCATAATTTATTCAAATTTATCTCGCTGAGCATTAAGGATTCTCTAGTGGATTACTTATGCAGTTTGAACAAGAATAAACAATTCTTAGTACAGTAGTACTTGTACAATACTGATCCGAGCAAACAGAACTCAAATTTGTAACAAGAGAAAATTTGCACCAACGGAATGTGTTAAATGAATTATGCACGAACACGGTTCAAGTAGTACAAAGTGGCTAGGATAAGGGGACAATGCCCCCAATCAGCGGGATGGGAGAGGGGGGGGGGCAGTGGTGACAAAACTAGGCAATCAACGAGATACAGTAGAAAATAAAATGCTTGATCTTTGGTGTATTATAAATAAATATAAATTTAAAAAAAAAATTAATAATTCTCCGAATAGGTCTATAATTTATTAAAATTGATATTTGTTTTCATTTCTTGTCGTTGTATAATACAAGGCCATTGGTTATTGCGTTGTTTGGAAGCGACTTAAAAACCCATGGAATCGCGTCTAATTAAAATGGGATCAAACAAATTGTTCCCCGCGGCACTGATGAACGGGTTGAGAGTGGGGGGGGGGGGGGCGCACGCCATCCAGAGAGCCTCCCCCCCCCCCCCGCCCCCCACCCTCGTACGGTCACTTTTACTCCCCGGTTTGACGTTGTTCCAATCAATTTGTTTAAATTCTCGTGAATTACAGTTGAAAGCTCTATTTTGTTGTTGTTGACGTTGTTGTAACTGATGGGTAAGTCTTAGACAAGTTAGACAATAAACATTGCATCAGGGTAAACCACATTGTCTCTTGCCTGTGAACATGAATGAGCTATTAGAGCGCATAGGAGCGACTCTCCAATTCCCATCACATATAGAAAATACAAACATTAACTGTAAATATTATGTTGTGTGTAATTGTGTGCCAGGCGTTTGAATCATTTGTACTAAAACAATCATGAGAAAAAAGCTAAAAGTAATGATTTTTAATAATCTGATAATAATATTAATAACAGTTTATCCTGAGGCTTGATAGTTCAATTAGCGCTTGCACAGGGGCACATTCACAAAGCCGGGGGACTTCTTTTATTACAATCCCTATGTCACAAAACATAATGATGATAATAATAATTAATATCAATGATCAATGATCATGTACCTATTTATTAGAGAAAAAGCTGTGGGCAAAATAATATTACGAACATTATAAATAACATTTTGGCACAATTGTCATGATCTGAATCAATGCTTGCATTATATGATTTCAACGCTATCAAATCACGAAATATAGCTCCACATTTAATTAAATTATAAAATATATCAGGTATAGTTCACACAACTCTACATCCACAACACCTGGTGAGCAATAACCACTAAATATTACTCGTTACTCGTCAACCATAAACTCTTATTATTTTTCAGGGAATGTATGATTTTGCAAGCTGAACAAATAATATATTATCCAATACTGTACCCCTCATCACTGGTGAACAGAGAAACACTTGGATAGCAAGAACAGTATCAGAAATGAACATTGCTCCCCAAAAAAATATTATTCCGCAATGAAAGTTGTTTGTTTTGAGGAAATGTCGGCTATGTCGTAATGTTATCAGATTGATAACATAAATTATGATTCATTGCACTTAAAATTCTGTTGAGTAATGAGTAATAATTAACATGATAACGTTTCAGTAGAAATGAATATATAGACGTTATTTAAAGATGTACGTTATAGCATAACTCGCTCTGATTTTCTTAATGAGCTTTACATAAGCTTACGGATAGCTGGAAAACTGTAAATAATTTAACACTACTTTTAACAACCTTAGATGAAGAGATGCAAATTGGCGGGGTTTATTTTATTTTGTTTCAAATAAACATCTAGAAATATCCCAAGCGTAAAGTAACTAAAACAAATATTTATTTGGTATATTTTTGAATAAGAAATGTTGTAGCTTTCTGAAAAACATGAATTTGTATATTTTAGTTTACTAATTCTTCAAATGGCATTCATTATATTATTTTAATCATACTTTTCAAATAGACGTATGTAAACAATATTAATATTGCATTACGTCTTCGTTAATTGATTCTCCTGGTTTCGCTAAAGGTGCTTCCACACCAAGCGCGTGCACACCTGCGATCTTCTTTTATGTATACCGACTCGGAGTGGAAAACGTTCACAAATGCTCGCGAGCATATGGTTGTGCGCGGTTCGGCGTCCACACTGACAAACTTTTATCAAACTGAACTGGTTCACAAGCGCTCGCAAACATTCTGTTCGGCAGTGTGGACGCGCCTTTTAGATATACTCGAATACGCACGCACAATTTCTGGTAAGTCTGTTTTCATCCAAAGTAATGGGCACGCGAATGTAACAACAGGTTTCGGAACGGCGAGTTTGAGACGTTAACTCCGAGTCATGTTTTTCACGAATGCCCAAAATGGAGCATACATTTTTTATGTCAGCGTCATTGAGAATGATTCCCTACAAGAACAGATCAGAGCAGAGCAGAGCAGAGCAGAGCAGAGCAGAGCAGAGCAGAGCAGAGAATTGAGTCCCGACTCGTACTAGTGGGATATCAACATCGTTGCACTTCTCGACTTGTACCTATAATATCGACATAATATGTTGAATCTGTTATTGGTGCCCCAGCTCTTATAACTTTACGCGTAGTATCCTAATTTCTGTTCAAATTAAAACTCCAGTTAGATTTGTATTTAGTTATCAAGGCGCTCAGGTTTATAGAATTATTTTCAGTGAGGGACGTAAGGTCACAACGAGAAATCATTTACACTTATGATTTTATCCTTAATCAAAAACTCATTTTCCATTAGGTTTATCGTAGTGTACGTTATAGGTTTGAGATCTAATGTGCCTATCTGTGTCTATCTTCTGATCTGATCGGAAGTCGGAACCAATTACTACCTTGGAAGCCAAAGAGAAACTCCAACTCTTGCGATAGAGCATTTGTTTCTCAGCTGTACTGGGCAGATAACCGCTTAGTACAATACTTTGCTAACAGGTGTCGTGCGCGCGGTTCAAGGTGTTGCCTAGCGGCTCATCCTTGTAACAACATCAACGCATTATAGGCAACCCAAGACTACCTTACACATGCTTTCGTCACAGGCTAGGCACTCATAGCCAACCAGCGAACCGTCCGAGACAATAGCGCGCAAATACCGATCGCTGATTGGCTACGAATACCTCGCCTCTGACAAAAGCATATGTAAGGTTGTCTTGGCTTGCCTATAATACTGCAGCATATCACTAGAAACCTGAATACCGATCGCGAACACTTCTTAAAACCAAACCATGTAAAAAAATCCAAATTGTGCCTAAATTGTGTTGCCCATCGCACTTTCATATGAAACCTCAGGGCCTGAATCGCAAGAGGTTCAAATACAGTTTCTGGTCTTAATTGCAATACCCAGCCTAACTTTGGGTCCCTCATGAATCTAGACCTAGGTCGCAAGGAGTTAAGGTAATTCCTGGTGGGAACCAAAACACGATGATCTTTCCAATAATGTTTCTAAATCTGCTCTGATATATGGGCCTGGATTCACAAGGTGTGTAAAGTTAGGCTGGGCTTACAGTTAACACTACAAATAGACATGGACCTCTTGTGAATTTCCAGGCCGAGGTATACTTCCAGACTTGTGTGCCATCTTTTGACACTTTTTCTGTTATCAATAACAGATTTCATGCATTTTATTGAATTTCATCAACTGATTGATGTGAGTTTCAGGGGACCATCCGGAGTTCGAGCGCAGGCGATGGATAACGACGGCCAACTGGTTGATGACTTCGTGTTTGATAAAGGTCTTCGTCCATGGCCATCGCGCACGTGATCGCAGACAAGGTCAAACAAAACATGGACGAACACCTTTAGTGTTGATGGATGACCATGTCCAAACGACCCGAACGGAAAGACTGACCTTCAGGTGATGCACACAGAATGAAACGAGGGATCATTGACTGCTTCGTCCATCATAGACGCTTGTGCCCTTAAAGTCTATCACAATTGTCCGTGTCGGGATCGCATTCGCAATCCGGAAATCGTGGAAGGCGCTGTTCACAATAAAATCGTAATGTCGGCATTTGAAAACGTACAATTGAGATCCCGATCCCGATTACGATCACGATACCGACAATTGTGGTTGGAGCTCTAGTGGGAATAAGTTATTTCAACTGAAGAAGAGTTAGATGTGTGTTCAAAATTGTGCATAGTTTCACTGAAGGATAAGGAAATATATTCCTGC
>OX246746.1:19014132-19071632 GCA_945910005.1 Isoperla grammatica
GTCACCAAACAGCAGTAATCCTAGCAAATGGAACGACAGATAACAAACCAAGATTGTAGTACACATAGGCTACATGCGACAGCTTCATGCTTAAATTTGGTCATTTGGAATAGCGATTATTTTCATCTGAAATCGGAGTGAAACTTAATATAATATTGGATTGTATAAATCGTTATGAATATTTATTGTCTTGATCGCGAACCATACTCTGTTACAAAATTGGTTTACGGGAGGTAGGATAAGAATTTTGAACGATTGCTTATCATTAAAGTGAAACAAAAAGCAGAAGCACAGATAACTAACAATTAGTTATCTGTGGCAGTAGTAAGTAGCATTAAGGAAATTAATAGCAAATAAACTTTTTCATAAATCAATTACTGGATAAGAAAATATATTTATAAGGAAAATTTAATTTAAAAAAATCATAAAGTAAACAGATATGGAAGTTCAATATGCCGTAATGAGATAACAGAGAAAAACATATGTTTAATATTTTATAATTAATAATCAATAATAGAAGCACACAACTTTAATAACATATTACTGTCTGTCAATAAAATTATTTCCTAATTCCTAATTCCTATAATTATTGTTATTGTGATTATTTCTACCAATTATTCTTTTTAGTGTCGTCCCATATAGAACGCAGGTTGTTACTGGTTAAGATTATCAAGTAATAAGTATGCATTGAATGACACCACAAACTCATTCAAGTTCTTAGTTATGTAGCACAATATGTACACTTTTTACTGGAATTCTAATAACTACATTTCATTTATAAACAACGGCGAGTCATTTCATTAGAACTTATTGTGATAGGAGGGTTGCATGTATTTGATACATAAGCTCGAAACGCTAATCCATATCAAGGACAAAAATACAAATATGATGGGAGTTTATAAATTAACTATAGTGCTAGAATAGTTAACTTCTTCCATCAGAGAAGAAACCACATTGACAAAGTTATCACGAGTTATATATAGTCTCAGATCATGAGTTATATAGACTCATCAGATTAACTTGCAAGGTGTTGTCGTCACGGATTATTTAATAGAGAAGTGACGCATGTGACAACTACCGACCTCAATCTAGTTGCATCTCATTCTTATGCCTCAGGTATTGTAGTGGAAAAATCGCCCGCCTGTTGTCAAACGTGGTGGGGTCGCATTCCATTCACGGTTGGTGCAGTCAATGCAGTGGAAAAACACAAAAAACAGCTATGGGGAAATCCCGCGGTCTATACCGTTGAAATCGACCATCTCTTCTCAGAATTTTTGGGGACAACTTGCTTCTTACGGCGTGGCCAGTTTATCACTTATTCTTCTATGAGACGATGTTTGTGGGACTGCAGACTTAGTGCTTAGAGCCTAGTTCCGGTGATAATGCAGGATATGATTTCATGACGTTTGCATACACTATTGATACTAAGCTTTGATCTATTTAAAACAGAAATTCTTGGAATGTTCATAATACCCTGAATGATTCAGAAAAATTTTTAATCAACAAATCAGGAGGTCTAATATCTTAATGCATGTCTACAATTTGTCTATCTCACTTGCTTTGAAGAATGAAGACTAATAATTGGGGATTAATAAATTACATAATCTTTTTATGAGTTCAACAACTACACCATAAAACGTTCTAGTGTTTGATAAGCCATCCAGAATATAATTCCTTGCGTACCAGACATTTCCACTGCAGTAAGACTGAGTGTACTGCAAACACTTAAATTAATGAAAACACGTTGGTGCATGAATAATGAGAAATGTTCTTTGCAAATCCTTCTTTCGTTTGTATTCGTTGATTTTAAAACGTGTATGAAAAATAAGAAATAGTTGTTTTGTTGGCTTTTAGCTTCACGTCTCGAAGTCCTGGTGATCCCCCTAAGCCTGTGCAGCAGTATTATTAATCGTGTATATCGCTATAAACTCCCGCGACATTCGTATGCTCGAACAATGGAAATATTTGCAAAGCGCACATAAAATGAGAAATAGACAATGTGGAAGTATAGTCTTGCAGTACCATATTTTATAAGTTTACAACTGTGTATATCTTACGTCAATAAAGCATAAATGAAGCAGTGGCGCCCCTAAACATGGGCTAGCGCTTCTCTGCCCCTCCCCCGCCCCACAAACCGAACTTTAGAAATAAAAACACGGTAATATTGTGCTGTTTTAATTGTGAAACTATACCCGTCGTCTTATGTTCATGAATGAAAATGAACTCTATTAATACGGTAGTCAATGAATTCACTTTTTTGTATTTTTTACATTTCTAACTCTATCTGTAATAATTATAATGTAGCCATTAAGAAAAGGGTTGTTTGAATATTTTTTCACTCATGAATACATTAGGTTATTTTTATATATCCCCATTATGCCCTAAATAGATTTTTTTTTAAGTTTAGAGCTAACCATGCTCAGGAATTTCTGTTTATAAAAACACTTTTGTTATTTATTAAATAAAGCATTTATTTTTAAAAAAAAATAATAAATAGTGTAGCCAGCTAACGGAGCTGAAATCTAAAACGACGCCTCTTCCAATATTCGTCGTCAAGCAGTGCCCACGTTCTACGCACTATACCCACTACCCAGGAGATATAACTCCTCATCTTTCTTATTCCTCGTCCACAACATACCCCCCCCCCTCCCCCACACACACATACATACAAACTTTCTGCATTCAAATCTTAGTTCTCTTCCAGTGGTTTTCTGAGCTCTTGAGACAAATATTACCAGAGTAACTTGTTCTCCTCCCCAGACGGTTTCAACTACAAACCTCTTGTCTCTACACTAACGGACCCTCTGGAATAAGCGACAGAATTTAATATCCCAACGGGGAACGGTCCAGCCAAGATTGTGTTTGTTTGGAACAATATGGTGCATTGCCCAGGTGGGTACCAACATTCCACTCCGTACTCGATATACGACTAATGAGGGGTAAGTAGACTCTGGCAAAATTGACTTTTATCTGTCACATTTAACTTAATTCGTAATTGTAATTTGAAAGATGTTAAACTATTCAAAAAATAAGTAGAACAAAATTATTGATGCTATTCAAATGTAAACAATTTCAATGATTTGTTGAATAATGTTAAATGAGGTATAAAAATGGACTTGGCTGATTTTGAATCTCACTTTTCAAAATTACTGTTTTGTGGCGAAATTTAAAATGAAGTATACATTTTATAGCATGTTATAGCCCCCCCCCCCCTCCACCTCTTCCAGCTGAGTCGGTTTTCGGTATCGGTGACGATAATAATAATTAAATAATAATAATCCATAATAATAATAATAACGGTCAAACATGAGGTAGCCATGTTTTTTTCGAACTGATTTGAAAAAGATGTTTTATATTTGTGTGGTATCCAACTAAAACGTATTTAACAGTTTCGACCACGGTGGTATAGAAAAGCAGTGCTTGAAATTTAGATAGAAACAGAAAGATGTCTGATATTGATCTGATGTGTTGTTTATACATCACGTCACATGCCCCTGGATCCTGTGACAAATTTGTGTCAATGTCCCGAAATATGGCAAGTTTTGTTGTCCTAAGTTGTTCGTTTTTATACGGAAAAACTTCGTAAAGGAAAACTTCTTCCAATCTTGGCTGTATAATATTTTACCGAAAATGTAATTCGTAGATTATCTTCACCGTGATCCGGTCCGGAGAATATTTGTCATTTGGCATGGAACTGATTTAGGAAAGAAATATTGTTTTCACTTTGTCACTGAAAATGAAATAAGTTTATTCTTAAACAACATTAAGGCTCGTAACCCGAAGGAAAACACTGTTTATTATGCTTCGAACAGCCGCAAGGTAGACAAAACCTAATATATTGCATGTATCGTCCCCGAGAGAAACTATAACTTAGTGCTCAAACTTACAATATTGTTGCTATGTTTCGACGGAAATTGTATTTTATAATTTATATTGCCATTTTCTTCTATAACGCGATTGTGAAACTCGCTTTCACAATATTAAAATTTAAGTGTTGATTTAAAACACAAAAATGTACTCAAATACCCCCGCCGCATTATCCCGCATACAGACTAAATAACGACAACTTATAATATTCTTTTACCGAACATGTTAATAAAAATGAAATAGGTCTACACCCATTGAAACTAAATCGGTTTCTTGAATAAATATTTGATTCAATATAACGAAAAAGCTCGCTGGTATATTTATTTAGCTTGCAAATATATCCAGCCAGGCAAATGAGTCGTTGCCCTGTTAATTCAATTTGTAACAATGGCCAATCAAAGAGCAGTTTCAAAGCAGTTAGAGGGTCGATAGAAGCGTTCTTAACGGTCTACTTAGTCACAATGCTTTTCAGCAATATGCGGCCATCGATAAGCTATAAGCAAGGCAAACACATTATTGATTTGATTGTTGCTATTCGAGTGTTGCGGTACAGCATCTGACCCCTCGCGGGCCTAGATTGGATTCCCACCAAACGCAATTATTTCGCAAGGGTTTTGTGCGACGAATTCAGGTCATTATTTTCTATATTATTTCCTTTATATATAGCAATTACTATCTAAATGTTTCTTCTCATAATAAGTAAGCATTTTTTAGCAATATCTTCATTCACACACATTTGTGTATACTTGTTGTCTGGTAATTGGCCACAGTGTAATCTTTGCCACACCCTGACCTGAAAAGGGCAACCAACAGCATTCGTATCTATATCCACCGTATCGTATGAACTTCTGTTATCAGTAGCCTCTATAGCAACTCAGCGCCCAGACGAGCAGATAGTCGTATTGCAGCGTGGAACGTAATCAATCCGTTGACAAACCAGGGGCAGCAAAAACTGAAGCCAACCATGTCTTCAATTAGTAGAATGTGGCAAAGCTTTGATCTAATCTCGGTGACCTGACGGCTTTTCACCAAGAACTACATTTCAAAGGACGATCCCGAGAAAGCAATTTTTCATTTATTGAAGTTCTAGAAGGACGTCAATCGGCATGCTTCACAAAACACCTTGGACCAATCTATACTGTTGAAAATAGAAGAGATTTGTGATAAGCTATCTATACGTTCGGCGTGTAGCAATGTATAGAATACGTGAAACACCTCAAAAGGGGAAAAGAACAGGTTGGAGGTATTGAAGACAAAGACCGCGACATATTTACCAGGGGGGGGGGGGGGGGGGGCAATCAGTGTCGACGCTGAGAAAGTTTTACTGATGAGGTGTATAATTAAAAAAGTTTGAAATTGGAAAGCGGATTTCGCAATGATATGTGAATGAACATGAAAACATGGTAGATTCCTTAGTGAGGCTGTGGTGAGGCACTTGCTTCAATCTGCGAGCCCCCATATAATGTATAACATGTGTGACATAGTGTATTGCATACATACATAGACTCAATGTCAACACACTGCCTGCTTTGATGGTCAAGAGCCGCCACTGGGGTGGGACAACCTCCCTTATTCGGAGTCCTGCGCGTCTAGTTGTGCTCGCCCTACAACGACCTGTATCTAGACTAAACTAACCCCGCCGTGCATGTCAGCAATACATAGACCCAATGTCAACACACTGCCTGCTTTGATGGTCACGAGCCGCCACTGGGGTGGGACAACCTCCCTTATTCGGAGTCCTGCGCGTCTAGTTGTGCTCGCCCTACAACGACCTGTATCTAGACTAAACTAAGCCCGCCGTGCATGTCAGCAATACATAGACCCAAAGTCAACGCTCGGACTGACTGGCTGTAGAGATGAGATGTAATTAGCACATTTACTATAAGTCGAATCATATTTCACACTGCAGTTCACTAAAGGAGGACAACAATTACATATTATACTTGATTGAAGAGTAGATTTGTATTCTTAAGAGGAAAAGTGAGTCTCAAGATATAAAACAGAGCAAAGTCGAAAGGTATATCCAGTCAAAGATAGTAGTTGATGTATTTCTAAAGACTTTGATTTTAGTTAAGTGTATTATTTTGGAAAATAAATATAAAATAACATTTTCGTTCGCTAGAAAAAATAGAATTACCTCCTTTTAAATAATTAATAAAAATAACCGTGATGATTAGGATATTCAAACTTTTACTGTTCAGTCTTTAGTTCTATAAAGCTAGATTTTAATACTTTTTCAATATTGTGTATCTTTCATTTAAGATACTGTAGCAATCTTTATTGGCTCTGTTTGAAATTAAAAGCCATGTTTTCACTTTTTCGGTGTGGTGTAGCATATTGACTTATGATGATTAATTTGATAGGGTTTTACTATTGACGGTAGTCTTACCTCGTAAGCCCTGGACGTATGGCTCGTCAGCATCCCCCTCCCCCCTCTTATCCTTGTCTGTCATAGTTGTTGACAGGCTGTCCATCGCAGATGATTCATTCACCAATTAATTACGCTATCGTATTTTATCATACGCTGATATACAACATGGTCCACCTTCTGTTTCCTCAATCATGTAGGCAAAGAACTTATTCGTAGTCGAACGCACGGATTAGTCATTTTGAAATAAAATACACTAATTTTTCTCCATGCGAACAATCAGAATAGTTTTTACTTTTCCGTCATATTTTTCAGAGACTGTGAGACAGAAAATCAATTTCACTAATTATTCCGATTTACCAAACTGAAGGTCTACATATGATGCACCTACAATTACTATGCAGCACAGATAAATAACATTTCATCTCGATAAGGCAAAATGTTTGTATGTGTATATTATGGTTATTGGTTTGTATTAATTGTTAAATCTATGTGTGATATATTATTTCATTTTCAATGTAGTAAATACACATTGAAGAGACGTATCAGTCAAGGAATATGTTAATGTTTACTTTTAAATAAGACACATTACACGCCAATAACGTCTGAGTTGGTATAAGCATTATTTATTGGTAGGCTTATACTTAATTGAATATTTATGTATTACCGCTTTTTTTCAAAAAGTCACTAGTATTTTATATTTAAATGGTTTGTGCTGTAATATTAAAGCTCATGTGTTTTGTTTTTGTAAATCAACCAATCAGAGAGTTAGTACATATTCATTTCGTGAGCTGACAACTAAGATGCCTTATCTCGGCATTTGTGCCAAAATTTGTATTTTGAGTTCAAAGAGCTCTATGCGAAGTGCAAGCATAAAGTTTATGCTTCTTTGAGTAATCCCATCTAAGACTTAAATAGAAGTGAAGAAAATAGAAAAGAAAATAATTTTATCTTCGAACAGAATATACGTGATTTGAAACATAAAACTAATTTTCCCTGCGTATTTCGTATTCCGTAGATGGAGCCCCCTGGCTCGTAAACCACGATATTGCAATGAGCTGTAATACCAAATAGGTTGTTTGCGTTTAAATATGCAAAGCATTTAATAGGGTTTGATATTAATGAAGAATGGAATGAATATATATATGAGTTGTGTCAACGGAATATAGCGACAGAATGCTGCCTCCAACACAGACATTCGGTTTTCAAGCTGTCTGCGGTGATCCAAATAGCTCTACCTCACACACCCACAACATTCCCTAATACATGTATATGTACAGGTCCGTCAAAATCATGTTCATTTTACTGTCATTTTCGTTTTTCAATTAATAAATCTAGATTTCATTCGAGAAAAGCTGTATTTGGAATTGGATGGTATTATCCATATTTAATGTATTTTCACGTGCGCAACTTCTAATTCACGGCTTATAAATGGATTGCTTTATCTACCAGACATTAATTGAATACGCTATTATTTATGGTGGCAATTGAGGCACTCGGGCTACTTCTAATTTTTTAGGACTAAGATTAATTAATGTAAGCATAACATCGTGTGTCTACGCCATTCATGCAGCCTAAATAAGAACATATTATGGCTTTGTAAGAACAATTACTGATTTTTCATGTTATTCATTGAAAACACGAATAAGATGAATTTCAGTGTTATTCGCCAATTATTTGTATACACATTCAGTCGGTGTTTGACGGTGATTCAATTTTTTCATTTTGTGGTTTAAAATTGATCAATTCGTGCTCATTTTATGTAATAAAATGATTCCTACATGATATTATTTCTGTGTTATCGTTATTCACGAAATTCACGTATCTCTACAAATATGAGTTCTCTGTGTGTGTGTGTGTGGGGGGGGGGGGGGGGGTCGAGAGTTGTGCACTTACCTCTCCACACCCGACGTTTCAGAGAGAGTACAACAGTCCATCCAGGAGCCATGCTTTTCATTGATATTTGTGAAAAGTCGAGCAGAATGGGGAAAGTGTATTTATGTCCTTTTTTATTGTATGTATTTTAATTTATGTATTTGTTTATTTAATGCCTATCCTATTCGGTTATATGTAACTGATTTACGAAGGAGGTAATAAATAAGCTATATAATATTGAATGAACATTTTTGAAAATTCAAAGCGATGGTTCTGGTTTGTAAGTTTATATTTTCACTCGTCCAAATGTTTCGCTATCCTTTATGTTGTGTTGCTTGGGCGGAAGCGGATGTAGAAAGAGATTACTATAATCGCACCTTCCACGACTGAAGTCTAGATTCGGCACTGCTGGATCTGTTGAAGAAGAAGAAGAATTTATATAAACTATATACAATATAAAATTACATCCAGTGTGTATAAAATTACCTTCAGTTGTTAGCTCTTAACATTTTAACCTACAACATATTACAAAACATAATAGTTAGGCTGTGAATAAAACAGATATGCTTACTATATAATGAGGAAAAAAGTTTAAAAAATACCTCTTTGGAAAGATGGATCCGGTTACAACGTAATACAATAACGAACAGCCTGAAAAGTGTCACGTAGTGCCACCGACCGTTCGATTGTATTGTCTTCACTCTACACTCTACACTCTACACGCTAAACAGACTTCATTGAAATAACGTCATTATGCTGTATGCACTCAACTCGTAGAATACAAGACTGTGCATGTTACAAACATCCGGTTGGAAGGTCACTAATTGTATGGTGGGACTTTTAAGTTTTATAGTTTTAGTTAGAAGGTGAAGCTTTATGTTGCACAGTGGAAATACAGAGAAGGGAAGGGGTGGGGGGGGGGGGGGTCATATCCTTAGCGATCTAAAGGGCACAACATGGATGATTTGTATTCTGGGCCAGTTATATAAAAGTGCAAAAATGGTGCAATGTTATGAGCATACATTTCAGGTGAAAAATTTGCAAACATTGTCCAAAAACATGGATGCAAAATAAAATTAACTTCAATTTCTGAAGTACAGGGACAGACAACATAATCAATGGGCTATAAAAGTCAATACTTGGGTGCAAAAAACGCATATTGGGCAACACGCGTACGATTTTTTTGTTAAACCAGCCGATACAAAAAGTATATTAATCCAAGTCCAAAGTAAAAAATAAATTTTTAAATAGGTTTAATGTGGTCGCATTTATTGAAGTTTCAACTCGGGGATCTAAAACGCGTACAGGTGGCTGTGACGTCATGATTCAGTAGACGTGGCGTAACAGACCAATCGCTGAGGCGGTGAGCGTACACAGACACAAACCATGACGTCAAATCCCATCAACATGGCGGCGGCTCGTTTTTCGCGCCCTTTTATTTATCGTTACTAAACCAATTTTTTTGAGGCATAGACTGATCCGTTTTTCAAATTTCAAAGACACAAAATTATTAAATGAGAGACAAGGTTTTTAAAAATCGATTAAAATTTTCATACGCGTGTTCCCTATTGTTGCAAAAATATGAGTACAGTTTTAGGATGAAACGTTAGGAGGGAGGGGGTTGGGGGAGGCGGACAAGTTAAATGTAAATACAAGAGCAACATATTAGTGACTCAGTCACAGCCGGGGTGAGGCGCGAATGCCCCCCATGCCCCCCCTCTGCCGCCCCCTGTGGGCGGCCATGTTCATAGCATGTTGACGTTTATAAGTTACAGTATTTGGTGTTTTACGACGTATTCGACAGCTAGATCATAATTGACGTCGTTTAAATCAGAAACATTGCATGCACATTACTGGAGTCGTCATATTATGGGAATCCAAAATAATGGGGGATTGGGAAGAGGGGGGGGGGTTAGTTTCTTGGCATTCAGGTTTACAGAAGTGACGATGCACTTGATCGTTCACGAATCATGGAACTTTTCAAATATGATTCTTTGAATACGATAGCGTTATGCCAGTGGCGTGCGGTAGGCATACCAGTGGCGTATCCAAGGGGGGGGGGGAAAACCTCCCTCCCCTTTCGCAAAGGAAAAGTGGAAATTGCATTGGATTGAAAAAAATGGAAATATAAATATACAGTATTTTTGTATTAAATACTAAAGACATTAGTTTTTGTTAAAAATATTCACATCGCTCTATAATTCTATTTCTGTGTATTAACACTTAAGTTCAATTGTTGTTCTTTGAAGCTTTTTTCGCTTCTTAAGGAGAAAATCGTTGCCAGAAATTTAGTAATTTTAGTTCAGTTGGCCGCTATAAAACGCACAGATTTGCACCAAAATGACCTTGACCAGAAAATTTTACCGGGGGGAAACCCCCCGGACCCTCCGTTTACTTTTTGGCTCCACTCTCTATAATATGAGTTAAACCCACCCCCTTTCCAAAATCCTGGATACGCCACTGAGGCATACACCGGCTACACATCTCGGTATGTAACGCCAGTGGCGTGCAGGCAGTAGGCCTACATCGCGGCTACATCTCGATGTTCGCGTGTCGCTCCCGGTTCCTCCAACCATGCACCACATCCGGGCCGCACAACTTTAATGATGAATAGAAAACTGTTTCTACGAATTTAAAAATTAATGACAATTGCACGAATGTTTCTTACATAATCATAACGCTAAAATAAATGTTCAGATTTTAGAAATAAATATGTCCCTATCGACCATTATTGGCAGGCGATCCCCCTGGGCCCCGCCAACGGCTATCTTCTTCGATTTTGATTGTGGACCTTTATAATTACTTTGTTTAGGCCCGATCACAAATTATTACTCTTTAATCACAGTCCTCCCACTCCGCGACTGTTTGCAATACACTTGTCACTCCTTCGAACACTGACAGGTCCACGGCTGTGCTGTGACTATAGCTATGATTAGAGAATACGTCTTTTTAGCAAAAATTTTCTCTAAATTTTATTATTATAAAATTATATTTATGTGCAGGTTAAAATCAATTCAGTTGTAACTTTTAACATCTTAAGGGATAAAAATGCAGTTCTTTACTAAATCTCAATAAGATTGGGAACACATTATTTTTGGTAAAATTAGCATTTTGTAGCGTTTTCAAAAATAAAAACAATAAATAAATGACCAATTTAGCATCTAAAACCTAAAACGCTTAAAAAACGTTTCTCTATAGCTATGATCCATGGCTTATGCTGGTTTCAAACTCGTAACGCTGGGATCTACTTCTAGCTAGCTTAACGTATGCCGACAAAAGTACAGAAACTTTAAAAAATCTTGTCAAAACACTTTACAAATTCCAGATTAAAATTTGTTGGTAGTGAATTCAGTAAACACAGGTACCTATGTATGTTCGATTTATTCACCCAACTGTAGTAACATAGCTGTCGAACGGTGTCATATTAACACACTTCCTGCCGGGCTTCCTGTGCGTAGGAGCGAATGCTGCAGAAATCGTGAGATCTGCAAGGTAAGCTTAGCTCCTCGGCTTGCGGGCGTGAGAGGGCAATGCCTTGCTGTCAAGGCACTCATCGTCCAGCTTACAGGGGCAGATACAGGGGCGGGGGGTGGGAGGGGGGGGGGGGGGGGGCGACCGCCCCCCCATGACCCAAAAAAATTTAAATTTTGAATAATTATTATTTTGGAGTCGTTACCGAACTTTAGTTGCCATGCTTTGAGTAACTAATCGAGCCTGTATCCGCCCCTGCCGACGTATGCGCATGTCATACTCAGGTTCTCTTACAAATCGCTACTATGTGTGAAATTAAGTAATTTTCGAATGACAGCCCGTTAAACTTACGTAATTATCTCAAAATCTGTAGTATGTCACGCAGGTATGTTTATATGTGATTAAACAAGATCTAATTGAAATTAATTGGCAGGAATCAAATTAAAAGAATATACTCTGGTTCTCTTACAAATCGCTACTGTGTGTGACATTAGGTAATTTTCCACTAACAGCCCGTTAAACTTCTGTAATTATCTCAAAATCTGTGGTATGTCACGCACGTTTGTTTATATACCCTTAAAGACGATGTAAATGAGATTAATTAAAAGGAATCAAATTAAATGAATATTCTCAGGTTCACTTACAAATCGATACTAAGTGTGAAATTACGTTATTTCCGAATGACACCCCTGAAACTTCCGTAATCTCAAAATCAAAAAAAAATATGACGTGTGTTGTTCGTTTATACGTCAACATTAGTGACAATTATGTTATTGCTTCATCCAAAATGTGACAATGTCAGTATTGACTGAAATTGTCATATTAATGTGATTGATTAAATTAAACATAATGTACATTACTCTCCAAAACTTGTATGTATATATATCATGCACAAAAGCCCCCCCTAATAATAATTAGCAATTGCCTTCCATGAAACCGCCCCCCCCCCCCCCCATAAATCAAGGCTAGATCCGCCCCTGTCAGCGTTTGAACTGACCTTGCCATTATGTTTGGCTAAAGTTGCATTTCTAGTGTTTGAAATGTGTAATTGATAATAATATAATATACTATGTCTGTAAGTTCTATAAGTGCCATTATTTACGTCCCGTAGTCCTGCTCGCCAGTTGCCACAACCCATATTTTTAGATTATTTATGAACCGATTTAACGGTCACGACCACGTGGCTGGTCGGTTACACCTACTTGGGTTGTCAGTAAAGAATTTTCATTCAAGTTTATCTCCTATGCCAGGATCCAGCCGCTCTGTACCAGCACTCTATGCAAATCCACCCCCAACCCATTGTCCCATCACATAATAAACTTCCCCCACTCCCACCCCCACCCCCACCCCCACCCCCACCCCGTGTCTTGTATTACCGTCACAGATGCGACGTCTGAAATGATTGATGTGTGTATCATACAGACTTTCAATTTAAGCGGTTTACGAGGTCGGCTACGTCACACGTTAACTTCTGATTGGCTAATCTACTTTCATCACGTGACTCCGCGTGACTTCTCGTCGGCGCTTTAGGTTGACCCTGAACAAGTTTAACTATTTTATTCCAGCGTGGATACCAGGCGCGACTGTTTGTGTGTGTGTGCGTTAGTTCGTTAGTATCGTCAGTTCGAGGTTTCTCGTGAAGTGAATATTTTTACAAAAATTCTTAACACGTTTCTGTTTTTCGTTGTTCGCACTGATGTTGCGTCTCGAGCAGAAAGTTTTATCGCCTCGCAGGTGTTAAGTTGTTACGTGTTAGACTGAGTTAAGGCACGCATCGAAGATAACGTTGAGGAAAAGTGCGAAGTACACACTATGTGATTATCACTACTCCGAAGATGAATTCAGTTGGTGTACGATGGGTGTACTGACTCTGTTGCTGGTTATCCTATTGACACGGGAGTGCTACAACAGTACCTGCGACAGTCTTCGTCGTGTTAGTATTTTTTCACATTTTCATTTACTACATTAATTTTAAGATTAGTTTTTAAGGTTTTACGTTGGTAACAACAGTGTTGGCTTAAGTTCCAAGAAATTGCCAAGAACATTATTTCTGAAAATTTGATGGTTGTACAATGAGGGGAAAGAGGGGAGGGGGAGGTGGGGCGAGAATTTGTGTTATGATTAATCATATAATTGCCATTTATCTCAATGTGTTCGTATAAATTACTGATGAATTCGCATGTGTTGTGGCATTTTCTCTTCAAATAATTATGTAAGCATAATATTGGATCAAGGCTGGGTGCTCGGTGCTCAACTACTATCGCGTTGTTTGTTCTACTCCTAAATGATAATCAAAGTCACTGAATCTACAGTGAAATAGCATTTCCACCGGAAGAATCGTCGTGATTTCCTTCATTTATGTGATCCATGTTCCTAGAATAATCGAAAGTACGAAGCGCCCATAAAGGTAATTAGTAATGAAACCGCCTCTATAAACGTAAACATTCAATGTTGCTATACTTTGAACTGTTTGTTGTACCACGTAATACCCCCTCCCCCCCCCCCCCCCCAGCTCCTCTCTAAAACTGGCAATTCCCACCCAGAGGGCTAATGTCTGTTTATATTAATTTAATGGACCTTAGTACGTTGAAGTTTGGAAAAAACGTCTTTAACAGTTTTTGGGTATATTAATTTGTTTCGTGCGCCGACACAAAGCACCCGTTTGTACCGGTAGATGAATTAGTTACACTTACTAGTACTGTATACTGAACCGTTGTCTTGAGGTTGTGTAGTTATCTCTAACAATTCGTTGGATTCTCTTGAGCAGCCGATGAATGTTGTGTTGGTACAACTGGGTAATGAGAACTCCGACAGTATCAATCAGACACTGTTGTTCAGAAATATAACTAACTTTCTTATCATAGAAGTAAAGTTATTAATAACATCGCTAACAACAACTATGACACTGAGTAATTATGAAATAAGACCAATTAAAGCATTGACAGCAAAAAATTGTAATATATACAACTGTCACATATTAATAGTAATTCGAGGTCAATTTAAGCGAAGATTAATAATAATAATAATAAATGAAGGAATGATCTTATCTTTATTGTGAAGGTTTGAGTTTATACTGTTCCCAACTGTTTGTGTTATGTTCTGTATTAATTATATAAATAATATATTCGGTGTTTTCGCATGAAAAGTATGTTTTACTCCTCCGAATATCATTGTACCATTACGCACTTTGTTTTGCCGGATAGTAAGAGTTCCGGTATGTGTCCCTCGTATTTGTTTTTATAATATTATTTCAGTTACGAAACAAACATTTTGAAAATACTTTATCAACATAGGGGTAGCGAAACGTTCGCTTGTTTCTTACACAGAAATTAACTCAATAATCTGTTAACATTCGGGCACAAAGTACATTACCAAAATGTGACCTCTTGATTTTTTAAAATTATATTTTCAATCGTCTCTAATTATTGCAAGTCTATTTCAATTCACGTGAAGATACAAGTGTGTTGGTAACATTGTCCGTGTAAAGAAAAAACCATTCCTTCCAAAGTTGAATCCAAGTTTAAAGCTTAGAACGCCAAAAATTGTGCACAGTTCGGAGCTACTGAGCTCGAACTCAAATATCATTTACTAATGCACCTTCAGACCCTCGAACAACACGGTACACCTAAAATATTAAAGTTGTATTTAAAAGATAACCATCGTCTTGACGGAGATGCTATAGATCTGTTCGTTGTTTGTGGTTTGATATTTGGGCTTCAAGTCTCGTATTTTGGCAATGCCTTTGTTTGCCAACACAATAGATCGTGGGGTTTTACATAGGCCTTCGCGGAATGGGTGAAGTGGTAGTGTTCCATTTACTGTGGCTTCATTTCAGCTTTGAGAGTGCTATGTAGTGTACTGACGGAGAAGTTGTCATTAGTCCATGGATAATCATTTTCGGAAAATACATGAATACATATTATTATTACTGAATATTGTTTTACAGTAATGAGGAACAAACAATAACAATAACTAACGTGCCACAGCTCTTACGGAATAGAGTATAGAATAGTGTAGATGTAGATACTAAATAGTATTCAACCGTTGAGGAAGAGAAGAATATGGTTGCATGGCGTCAAATCATAGTAAATGTAGCGTCACATACTACTCATTGCTCATCCACTAACGTTGTTCAGTATAAAATAATATGTTGGTTGCCATGAAGTCCGTATTTTCAATTGTAAATTTTTAGTTGTTACTTGTTACAAATTACAATAGATTTTAAATTGACTGTTCCTTTATAATCGTGGATTTTTTTTCCAAAATGAATTCAGAGCTGGAAAATCGTTTTTGGGCCAGTCTGAATTTGATTTTAGTCTCAGGTTTATATTAGTGTTTATCAGCGATGGAAGAATTCGCAGTGAAACAATTTTCAAATTCTGATGATTCTTGTTGCTTTACGTCTCTTCTATTGTAATAGTGCCCTTCGAGACGATGAGGGGTAATAGATGAATTTGAAGGACAATTTCAAAAACCCATGCATCATGCATAGGATTCGAACCCACGTGCCTAGGAGCCATACGTTTAGGACTTTTAGGACGTTTAGGTTTAGGACACATATGTTTTAGGGCACTCCAACTGCATGCCACTCAAACTGCATGCCACTCCAACTGCATGAGCGCTGATGCAGCTAAACGATTGTTCGAAGAGAGGAATATGTATTGTTATTGTCGTTGTCGTTGTTTAGAACACACTTCGATTCAAATGTCGTTATCGTTGTTTAGAACACATTTCGATTCAAAAGCGGTATTTTCTTAGTGTTATGAATTCAATGTCAAGCTATTAATATACTAGTGTGACATTATACGTACCAGTCTCATCTAGTTCTACAGTTGCTTCTTGGGATGTAGGGATTACTCTCTCATGGTGAACAGGTTTATCCCACTCTAGCAAAGCAATTATTAATAAAGAGTCAATAGAAGATTTCCTTTACATTAATTTTTTGGTAAATTATTAATAATCTTTGTAATTCGTCTATACGAACATGTACACGTTATGAGACTTAGAGTTAGACAAAGACAAGACTTTGTATTATAATAATCTATTATAGAAAAGTGTTCAAATTTTTATAAACATTTGTTATCAAACATATTCAAAACAAAAACCTTTACCCTGCTTAAATTTTTGAAAATCTAAATGCTTGTGATTTATATATTTTTGCTTATACATGAATGATTGTATCCTTCCCAGCATTATTTATATTTATATATATACGTTTCGGACTTGTAAACGGTGACTGGAGCCGTCGTACCCCACTGACGGTCGGTTCTTGTAATTGAGTGGGTAGAATATAAATACATAATTCTTTCTTAATTTATTTTTTATTGCTGTATGGTGTACAGTATAGCCTGCCTAATCGGTTTGTATTGTAGGTTCTACGTTACAAAGTAGCTACTGTTGTAGCTTTTGTGCACCACTGCTTTCCTACAAAGCATAGTCAAATTATTGCATATTACAAAATTAGTCCAAACCCAGGGGAAAATAAAACACTAATGATTCTAGATTGGGTATTAGACCATATTACAAAACAAAATTTTAATTTTTGTACAGACTTTGATTAAAAAGTTTATATTTTAAGGCGAAAAGATCTAAAATGTTTGTAATAGAAAAACGTTCAATTAGTTATACGTGTTTCTGTTTCAGACCCATTAGGTATGTTTTGTTTTAAAGGAAAATTAACTAATAAAGCAAATTACACTACCTGGGATGACGGAGTAAGTATGACCTACATTATTATTGCGTGGTCCGCTCCTGGTCAAGCCCAAATTCTATCAGAATGTGGTATTTAGTGATGATCCAAGTCCAATCCATGGACGTGACAACCCGCATGGCACATACAACTCTTATTACTCACGCATTCAACCATGCACGCAGATAGGACAACACGACTTCCTCTGCGGAGTGTAGACAGTCATGGTTGCGGGTTTACCTAGGAAAACACTTGCGTTACAATTATACAAACTTGATTTGCCTATCGCAAGTTCAGTGTTGCATTCAGACTTTTCTCACTGTGCCCGGAGTGGGGGGGAGGTCTTACCGTGTTTAGTGTTGGTTCATATTATATACTAGAGCCCCAAGCGTAAAAGGTCTCATATCGACCTAAGGTCCTTATCTACTATCCTTTTCGTGCACGCTGATTCAATGAAAATCGACAGATTCCCAGCGGCGTTCTTTCACACATTCATAAAAACAGTCTTCCTCTTTTTAGAGTGCACGTCTCTTTAGTCACGCCCACTGATCCAGGTAACCAACCGAAGGTCGTGGATTGTCCCTAGTGGACACGTTTTAATTAGATGGTAGACAATTGGTACCAACGACTCGGCTATCTCGTAAGGATGAGAATACTTATAGGTCGGGGCAACTTCATATAAATTATCAGTCAAACCGGTTAAACAGTAGATTGTCATGCGGGAAACGGATTTCCAGTGGCAGGCATAGTATTATGCATGTTAATTTGGAGGTCAATATCTCCTAATATAACACAAATAGAAGCATGATTCAAAATTTATTAGAAAAATAACTCTTTTTCTAATATTAATAATCTGTATTTGTATACTTACAAAAAAATAATTGGCCCGGGATATGAGGTTAAGTAAACCTCTGTAAAACGCGTACTTCAACGACTGCATCCAAACTACGTTAAATAGTTGTAAATTTCAAACGCACACTAAAAGAATTAATTAATTTGTATGTTTTGTTGGCATTTAATTTTAAAGTTTTAATTGTCTTTGTCGCAAATGCATATTGGGTGAAATTTTAAATAGCTTGTTTTGTAAAAATAAAACCCAACTTTTTATTCCAACAAAACACAGTTTTTATTCTATCCTTTATCATGCACTGATTATATTTTGATTATTTCTTACCATTATGGCATAATCACTGAATTGTATTTGTCACATTTATGGAACACCGGCGTAAGTGCACGCGCCAAATGTCCTTTTAGCTTGAAGCCTAGCCGCCCGCTCGAACGCTCTCATTTCCCCTACTTTCAGAGTCATGTTTCACGAAACATCGTCTTGGCGTGTAGCAGCATTATTTATAGTTACAAGCTACCCGAGCCTCAAAGAACCGAAACAAACACTATCGCCTTTGTTACCACCCAAGACATAATTCTTGCTGTAAGTTCATTATTTGTCGATGAAATGCCACTTGCGTGTACCGTAGATAAGGCAGTGCAATATTTGCTAATAAGAAAACAAGTTGATTTGGAAGACACAAGATAATTATTATGTTGTGGCTTTATGTCTGTGTCATATTTTGGTAACGATGCTAATCGAGAGAACAAGTGTGAGATTATGAAGATAAAATTACTACGTGACATTAATTCCGAAGGCAGGATTCGAACGTGGAACTGAAGGACCTTGCTTTACTAGACTCGCAGACTTGGAACACACAATCTTCCTTTTAATAGTATGTGGCTCGTTATGGTCTCCAATGGGTTTATTTCTGCTTTCAATGCAGAAAGTCAAGGGTTCGATTCCCGGTTCGAGCCGAGGTTCTTTAATTTTGGAAATTGACTTTTATCAATCAATACTACACTGGTATACGTAGACGGTGACTTTAGAGCCGTCATAACAACGAAGCGTGTAATGAATGGAATTATGGAATAGTGTCCGCATCAGAAAATCAGTTCTTGTAACTGACTTGGTAGAGGGTAGACTATAAATACAAGTGTATTTATTAATTTACATTATATAGTTATATGTAATTGTGTGCAACAACGTTAATCAAGGTAGTCATTTATTTGGTTTATTTTACCAATTGATATTATGAAGCGAAATACACTTACGATAAGCCAATGGTAAACTTGGAGACTGTTCCTGCGTTTTGATAAATAAGTTTGAACACAGATGTTTAAAGTTATACCATGGTTATACACAAACACAAACACACACGCGCGCGCAAAGTGTGTTGGAGGGCAACGTACTCCAAACTATAATGCTTCCAGTCCGCCACCATCGATAACATATGTATTTGTATAAACACAATACAATTATAAACTTATTGTTCGGTAACCGCTTTTCGTGTGGCATAAGGATATACACGACTATCATGACGCATTATTCAGTATATCAGGTGGAAACAGTTTTAAGCCACACTTTTAACGGTTGGGTTGGGATAGTTTCTGAATGATTATTAGTTATTAGTTATTACTTCTACATCTCAACATCGACACTAGTATTATCAATATAACTAGAAATGCATACCTATAAGTAACCCGCTAATAAATAATAATCCCCAGATCTCAATACACAACAAACATGCTAGTACGTAGTTGAATGAATGAATGGGTGAACGCTTCTAAGTGACTGTTGTAAGAATGTAATGTGAGTGGACGCAGCTGCATTGCGTTCTCATCGCGCCTCAGCAGACATCCGACCATACACTTGTTACTCAATTTCACACAAACTATCTACGAGAAAACAAAGTAGAATTTTTAGTTTTACTAGTTTTATCTCATATAAAATAGTATTTAAATATTATTATTATTATATACGCAAATCATATTAGTGTCAATGTGTGGACCATGAAATATCTTGAATTTATGTGATACGATGAAAGCTCAGCGTTACACGGACCAATAGATCACAGATGAAATATACTATTGATCTTATTTTCCACTCACGTTACTCAACAATTTAGGCGTAATTTTCATCGCAGAAAAAAATTCAAACTGATCCATGTTTATGACTTTGTGACAAATAATATGTCATCGAAAAATTGTTTTGGTTTTCAAAGAAAGCCGTAATATGCATTTGATTTTGACAGCCGTGATAGATAGCATGTGTATTGCCTATAAGGTGCCTTCACAGTTTTACTTGCATGATCAAGTTTCACACACAAACAGAGCGAGAGTCAAACACTCGGCGGTGCTTCACGGAATCCTTGTTACTCAGGTTCCCACGGAGCATCAGGCGGATACATAATACAAAATACAAATTAAATACAGTTTTTTCCATTCAAATATTTTTTAATCACGGAATATTAGTGTCAATGTGTGAACTACGAGACATCTTGAATTTCAGTTATACGATGAAAACTAAGCGTCGCGTTACACAGAACAATAAATGACAATCAAATAAACTTATTATGTTCTTCTCCACTCACGTTACATCCGTAATTTTCATCGCAGGACAAAAATTCAAAATGTTCCATGTTCAAAACTTCATAACAAATAATATGTGATCAAAAAGTTTATTTGATTCTCAATACACCTTCCGACCCAATTCGTAACATTGATTTTGACAGCCGTGTAGTACGGCCGAATACGCCGACATACGGGCCCCCATTGTTTGCTGGGAAATGTTTTACGAGCAGCCTCAAGTTTCACACAAAACAGAGCGAGAGTCGAGACTCGAGACCTCCATGGTAGTGGTGACTGTACTGTGGTGGAATGGGGGCAAGAGGGGAAATTGAACCGTGGCGCTATCTCGCGGATTTGAATCAAGTTGACGCTCCCTAGAACCTAACCTTTATTTACAAAATATTGATATTAACAGTAAAACAAAATTTGCCTATGTAGGCAACACTGCTTTGTGCAGTGCGAGTGTAACGATAGGTATATCCAACAACGACCTATAATACAGTAAACCGTAGATAGGAGATGACATCTCTCAGCGCTCCGACCGTATGACCGCTGTCAGTGTCACTGTCACTTTTTATTTTTCTGTCTATGCAAAATGCGACGGAAATTAAGCTCTCTCGCTATGTTTGTCATTTTCTAATATATTCTATTTTGGTATTTAGTGACACTTAAAATTGCATTCCATTATCTGAGGGCATTGACATAACAGGAGCATCGAACAATTATTTTTTGTCATGGTTGCCGAATAACAATTCGTATCAAATAGGGCTACCGGTAATTGACTGTCTATGATTTACTAGTTTATAGGGCGTTGGTGGGAGAAGTAAGTAGTAACGCATGAAGAATGTTGTGAATGACTCAGTGCTAAGTTCACCCTCCCTCAGGCTGGCACAAGAAACAGAGGACATTGCACTAAGACTGTGCCAACTCTGTTCTCCTTCACACAATGTTTCTTAACTTCAGTTAGGGTAACTGAGGTTATTCCTTATTACGTGACCGTTTCCTAACTTTGGACTGCTGAACACATTGGAACGGTAACTAGTGTTTCAGAGGAGAGTTGTCACCCATCCACCTCCTGACCTAACCCGAGAGGGTAATGTCTATGTATGTGGGTAACCGGGCATTGCAGTGGCCAAGCAATGACCTTGAAGTTAACTAAGCTTGGAGCCCGTTCACATTGCAGTTCGAGAGGTAACTGTGTAGGTCTACCTGATCGTTCTTCGTTGCGGAGACAAATAACATTTGCACCTCCTGTTCTCACGAACTAGCTGAGCATTATTGAAAGCTGCCCTCGCACTCGTTCAACCCCTCCAAAACATCTTTCAATGTGTCTGTATTCTACTTTGCCCTTTATGATGTTTCACCATGGACTTATAATAGGAACTTCGTTACTGGACCTGAATCAGCTAACAAATCAATGTACCAATTAAATAGCCACGGAAGAAGGCGGTGGGCAGCCATTTTAGCCCTTAAGTTTCGGATTTTGACATTGTTCACATTGTTGTTGTGACTATTGATGTGTAATTGCTTAGCGATAGCGGCTAAAATGTTCGAGAATGTCAAAAACCGGGAATGAGAATCGCAGACACGTATTCCAACCATGTTGCACATCCAGATAGTTGTAGGTCCATGGTTTCACGTCGACCAGTATTAAACGAACTGGTCTCCAACTGAACATATAAATCGATATGAAAGAAGCAATAACATTGAACACTTGTAGAGTAGTACGGAAAGTTTTAACTATTATAAAAAACACAACATCAAGTCACTCTCCATATGGCAGATAAGTGCAATGGATTTAGTATACATTGATGTAAAAATATTTTACAGATATCACTTGTTATGTCTTTTAGCTATGGTGCTTTAACTTAAATTATTTGTGTTTAAGTAAGGGTGGCCTTTTTGACATTACTAGAACAAGATTCGTGAAGGTCCGAATAAGGTGGGATTATCAAGGAAATACCCCGGCCAAGGCCTTTTGTGATGCTTTAAATGGTTTACTATAGAGTAAACATATTATCTGGTTGTATCTCATTACTTACACATTATTATTTCTTACAATTTAAATCACTGCAACATGTTGACATTAGTGCTTAAACTAAGTGAAACTTAATGCTAGGAACACTGAACGTAACATTATAAAACTCTGAAGGTGCTGTGATGTTTACTCTAACACTAACGAGTATCAGAACGATGAGTTAATAATACGGGCCATAAAGACGTTAACTTAATCTATACACTAGCATTTCATGTCGGGACTTAAAATACAAGTCAGGTCAGTTAGTTTATCATCAATAACATTTTGAAAGAGGTTTTCTCTTCTAACTTGCAAGGTGTGCAAATTTGATTACATTATATTATCAAGAACGAAATTTGCATATAACTACCCGTACAACAGAGCTCGTAAATAGAGGGGCAAAGCCTGACATAAATATGGCTGGTAATGGTAATAATCACAACCCGTTTGTGCTTGACAGTAAAGGAAATCGATTGGCCAGACTTAAATCTAATCCTTTATAAGATTATCTCATTTGAGATCGAGGGTGGCCGAAAGTTTAATTTCCCCCTCCCTCCACCATTGAAGAACCTCGTCTCTTGAAAAGTCAGTCGAAGAGGAGTAAATTAGTCGAGCACAGGAAAATTGAAAAATTTCTAATTTGAGTCGCGTTTCCTCTCATCCTTAGCGAACGTAACTTAAGATTTCCTTTTTGTCGAAAGCTATTAGCTTCGTAGGTTGTACTATGTGCTAACGCTAACGTTACGGCTTGCGAGTCAACAAAATCTTCTTCCAAGGCAATATCTGGTGTTTTCAAGCCCATGCAACTACACATTAACGCAACTAGACTCAAGACTTTTTATTTATAATCAAACCTATCTTGAATTATACTATTTTAATATAATCGTAATATTATATCTTAAGTTCCAGACGATTGTCCAAATAAGTTATATTCATTAATTATTAATTGCGCTTAGTTCTAAGAGCTCTCCTAAGCACTGAGTTACCCCTACCAGCAAAGTGACCAAACCATTTCATCCCGATCATGTCTCATCAGCCATGCTACTCATAAGCCAACTGTAATGAAACCATAAACGTATTAGCTTTTGGCCCCCAGAACTACACGCACGTTTATTGAAATTGTTTTCTTGAGACTGTTAATCTGTAGCGAGAAAACAGCTCGTCAAGTTTTCTAAGAAAATTGCTGCAAGTTGCCCAGAGCTCTGCACTGCTCTGTAGTGGTTGTCGAACTCGTGACCTGTTCAGTGGCGTATACACGGGGGGGGGGGGGGGGGGGGGAGGGGGGGGGGGGGACAACCCCCCCCCCTTTTGCAAAGGAAACATGGAAAATGACCGTTTACATTTCAATAGACAGTATTTCAATAGACAGTATCAAAAGACAGTATTTCAATAGACAGTTAGATGTTTTACTTTATAATTACTATTGATTATTGTTGTAATTATTAAAAGCAAAAGCAATACGAAAAATATGCAAATTATTGATTGAGGTTCCTTGTATTAGGCGGTGCTAAGGAAAAAATGTGTTGCCAGAAACTGTGTAATCATGTTTCAGTTGGCCGCTGTAAAACGCACAGATTTGCACTAAAATTACCTTTACGAGAATTTTTTCGGGCTAGCCCCCCCCCCCCCCCCCCCCCCCCCCCGGAACCCCAATTATGTTTCGGCTCCACTCTATAATATGGGTTGAAAACCCCCCTTTCCCAATTCCTGGATACGCCAATGTTGAACCAGTGTTCTGCCGCTCTCCACGGCCACGGTAGCAACAAGTCACTGCAATTACTTGTTTCGCCAAATAAGCTCAAGCTCAACTTGAACCTGATAATATCAGTCATCAGTACCAGAATCACGTAACAGGTCTATAAAGTGACTGAGAATACTGTTTGCATGGCTTTGTTGTTGTATTGAACGTTACTTAAAATCGGCTACCTTCTGAAATTATTAGGCGGGAAGCTAGCGAGAACTACAATTAATAAAACAATAATGTAAATTTACAATATAACTTTATTATTGTTATTACTATTATTTATTTGCAATATTATATCATTACATAGTACATGATAGAACATTGCTGGTGGGAAAAATTAGAGCAGAGCCCCTTACACACAAGGGTTTTACCACCATTTTAAACCTAAATGTTATATCTAAACTTAGTACTAAGGAATGTGGTTCTATATACATAATGCACATGAATGAATACATGAAGAATGAAGAATACATGAATAAGCGTGTGTGCGTGTGCGTGTGCGTGTGCGTGTGCGTGTGCGTGTGCGTGTGCGTGTGCGTGTGCGTGTGCTATAGTTCGTGTTTGTTTTGTTTTCAAATTCTGTTGTTATGTGGGATTAGAATTGGATAATTTTAAACTAAAACGTACAAATTCGGTTCGTTATGACAAGACTATAATAACTCGAATTTTCCTTGTGATGGTTTTGGCCCGTGGTAGAATAGAAAGCTTCCATTTGTCAGGGAGACTGTCAGGTGGGTGGCTGAAGTTTTCAGCGAGTTTTGAAAAAGGCGCGAAAACAATTAACGAATAATATGTACCTCGTCTGGGCATAGGGTAGATAGCTCTGCCTGTCGTAAGACGAGAGGTACGGGCGTCGTTTAACAACCATAACCGTAATCTTAAAATGCATTACACATTAGTGAAGGTACGTGAAAAGAGTTTTGTAAAAAATAAAAAACATTATAGTGTGGCTAATTCCGACGTGGCCTATGACTGTGACTGTGGATACAATGACACCGCCAGGCACCTTGTTTGAGGCTGCACTTGTTACGTCATAGCTGGGCGAACAGGTACAGAGAAGCCGAAGGTCATTCAGAAGTCTTCATTTCATTTTCCTCGGGCAAATATTGATGGGTTTTCTCACATATCCACACGACACACACGCAGCAAGTGGCGTCAGGAAGTTAGGCCCACAGTTGCATCTCAAAACTTGCAAATTTTGTAACGTAATGGACTGGTAAGGTTTGAAACAAGACTAGTATTTCGTGCACGGTGCACGGAAGATCACAGCATCTATGCTAACAATCAAACTAAGGGCCAGTCTTACAATCTTCTAATAAGAAAGTTATTTGTAGCAATTAAGCTATTTGGAGGATTTCAAAGGTTTTGATTTGTGGTTGCCATGGAGGAAACCAGCTATTCGACGAATAAGTAGTTATCGGGACATTGTAAGACTGGACCTAAGTCGATATATAAATGATGATTTAAAGAAAGTAATTTACACTAGGAATGGATTATCTGGGCGTACTGAAAATATTCCGCTTTGCATGCTAGCTGACACTAGAAGTATGATAAGTCAATAGCCGCATTCTGAATTTAGGGACCGATCAGAAAATTGCAGGAATACGTTAAATCGTCCATTCTGGAAGCACTCAATTAGGAAGCTTCAAACTGTACTGAACTGATAACGTGGCAAAGCGTCGAAATCATGGGCCTTCTTCCTGTCACAAAAAATCATGATTATACAATCACTCTTACCATACCACACGCGAGCAGTGAACGATGTATGAAACTAGTAATAGTTGTCCAGAAACTGTCTGCGGACATGAAGCAAGACATTGTTTCATTAGATTAGAGGAAGGCTTCTGTCTCGCAAGAATATACCTTAATTCAAAACAAAGCGAGATTTTGAGATCTAATGTGTAGCTTTTCTGTTTCATTTTATTTCATTTTGCCCTACTCTTCATTTCTCACATTTGGTATTTCATTACACACATTGTCAACTCGTAAATAAGAAATATTTATAAACCTGATCATTAATCGTTTTTATGGACACCGTCCAGTCAAAAACATAAAAAAATGGCCCATGATTGAAAAAACTTCATTATATGTGCAAAACTGCAAATGACATCTTTCATATATTTTAAGCAAATTTTGTTAACTTTGGGGCACCTCAAAACTCTACTTTAAGTCAATTATAATTTACATACTTGAAACTATGATTAAAGAACCCAATTTTACTACTATTCCAACTTAATTTTCTCAAATTTTTTTTTTTTTTTAAATATTGAAAATAACTAAAAATTTCAAAATTTGAGAAAACTTGACGCCTCGGGGGCACTTCAAAACATAAATCTAAAAAATCCCTACTTTGCACAGTACAAAGGTGAGTACCAAGGCAGCTTTTGGCAACCATGCCATTTCGAAAATCACGATTTGGGTTTTCCCCGTATGAGTTCACTCCACCCTATACTGCACATCTCTTTAGGAATCTGTACTGTAGGTAGCGTGCACACGAGCAACTACTAAATAAGTACTATAGGCATATCAGAGTATTTGGAGTTGATAGAGGATCTCAGCATTTGCTTTGTGACTGAGGAAAACCTCCGGAACCACTTTAGTGAGGATTGACGGTGACTGGTATTGAACCGGCGACCTCCCGAATTAGGGTGTCACGTGTTACCGCTGAGCCATCTCACCTTCCTCACATAACCACAGAGAAACCATCAATCCGAAGCCCCTATGTGCAGAGAAGCAAAACGCTAAGGGTCAAATGCATAGTCGTTCCTCTTGTGCTCCTCAACTCAGCCTTTCCTCAGACTCGCCCAACCACCAATCACGGAGTAGCATTGCCATGTGGACTGCTCTGTAATTGGTGGCTGGATGAGTCTAAAGAAAGGCTGAGTTGAGGAGCACGTGAGGAACGACTATGCATTTGGCCCTAAGACCCTCAGACTCAAGCCCTCCTCAACTCGGCCTCACCTATCCACCAATCACAAAGCCGTCCACATGGCAATGCTGTTCCGTGATTGGTGGTTGAGCGAGGCTGAGGAGAGGCTGAGTTGAGGAAGGCTTGCGTCTGGACTATGCACACGGATCTAAGAATACATTTGTTTTCCCCACAATTGCGCACACGAGGAAATATTATCACTGGGAATTATCACAGTAATTTCTCGCTACATCAGAATAATTTAAGTAGATCACATTTATCCTTATCTACGATCACCAGCATTTACTACGAGTCATCGATGAGGGGTTTTTCAAAATTTGTGATCATATAATAAATACATGAATGATCTTGTCAACTTCCCGCATTAAAAAGACATATAGCCTTTGCAATCAAAGCAAATGAGGAAGTTAATTGTGGTCCGTACGATTCCTATTTGAAGGACAACCGGAAGACGGCTGATCGTGATGATATGACACACTTTATGGTGCAGTTAGAAGTAGGAGCTGGCCTACTATTCTGTAGTATAATGTTTCAATTTCGCCCATACCTAAATACGAAGAGTATCTTGAAGTGGTTGCCACAGATAACTTGAACAGCATTGTTTGTTCGTATCTTTTATTTCAACATTTCGGAATGACGCTGGCCTAGATATTATGAAGATACACAAACACCCTAAAAAAGAACAAACAAGGATTACGTTTGGATCCATTAGACGATTTGAGATATTATTAAACAATTTTAATTTCATCCCAACACAATCAATTGTGCATGTTGTGTTTTAGAATATCTGTATATCTTGATACTATTTAAAAATAGCCAACGGTTTAGCGGCGGTCGCTTAGCCGGTTCCCATACGAACACCGAAGTTAAGCAACCTCGGGCTAGGTCAGGAGGTGGATGGGTGACCACTCACCTCTGAAACACTAGTTACCGTTGGTTAGAGCAGATTGGAGGGTTCGAAAGCTTGTGTAACAGCTTCGTTCTTCTCGTCAACTGCTCGGCAGTCCAGGTTAGTGGAGGAACCTATATGACTGGTCAAAGTTACACCGTCCTTTCGGATGGGACGTAAAGCCGATGGTCCCCTTGGTACTTTTCGACAGGAGTAGGCTACGTGCCGGTACCAGGCTTCCCCTCCTCCCTTCCTCATTATCATTCATCAATCATCACTCATCAGGCTAAAGAGGGCATTGTGCCCTACACTGGCCTTAATTACAATAAAATAAAATAAATAAATAAAATAGCAATAGATAACTATCCTTTATCTGTGATTTATCCCTACATAATTCCAAAATTTTTGTATTGAATGTCGGATTATTTTAAAGATTCGATCAAACAACCTTAATTATCACTCGTTTCAAGCTGTTTAGTGTCTAACATATAAGAATGCCCACACCATTCTTATCCTGAAATATCATACTAATTATTCTAATGGAGTGCTGGATGTTTCTGTTTAGGACGGAGGGTGCTGTTATTTGAGTGCCCCCGAGAGCGAACCAGCAAAATGTCGTCTTCAGTACTTCTGGCAAAACTGTACCGTAGGATGGTCCGTGGATCCTTCTGGCCACCTGAAACTGAACTTCCCAGTCCCCAGCGTCAACTGCAACCTATCTTGTCTCGTCGTTGAACTGCTAGTAAACGAAACAGTTAGCGAAGAGGAGTGTGTGGCCAGGAATACCAACGGGGCTATCCCAGTCACAGGGGAGAAACACTCACTAAAACAGTTCTCTATCAACAATGGTTGCAGCATCGATTCAGAACAATGTGAAGCGGTAAGTCTGACGAAACAACGAACACTATCCATCTGGTTCTAAGAGAGTTATGGGGGTTATAACAGTTACACCAGCATGTTTGGGAAATTTCAACATTTTCTAACCGATTTTGGGATGTTAAAATAGGTTATGAATTAAGTGAATAATTGAAACATTTACTTTATCAAAACAAGAATTTGATTTTGATTTATTTTTATAGGTAATGGGGATGTTGTTACTATATATTTTCTTACGATTACATAAACTGAAACAAGTGGCATACTACCGTATGCATATTCAATCCACATTTCATAACCTAATCACAGAATTTGAAATCCATTTTCCTCATAACTATGAAAGTGTAAGGACGTTTTCTCTCTTAGGCGACGAAATAATCTATTTTTATTTTTATTTATTTTTATACACACGTTTTCTTATCTCCATATTTCAAGAAGACATTTAAAGAAATTCAACATCTGATCTATTTCTCTGCATTTGTTTCCATTTGTCAGTCAGTGAACTTGTCTCCTAGATAACTAATTGGTTTCCCTATTGTTTCAGACGGGCCAGTTGAGCTTTAACTTTGTGTTCTCTGGGTGTTACCAAGTGTCGTTTCAACCGAAAGTCAGTACGGCTACATTGAGGACTGCATATTCGGCCTGGAAATACTTACGCACTAACTACGTTAAGAAACTTATAGCGGGGCCACGCAACACAAATTTTTCATGGATCAACGTATCGGACCAATACTACCCGGCCTTGTAAGCTCTAGCTCACTCATTCTTCGGCAAATTGGCTCTAAAATCACTTTACATTTAGTTCGGGAATCAGGTATTTCACGTTTAATAGTGAACGTTCAATATTATTTTTTAATAAGATTCCCAAAGAAGGTTTCTAAAACATATTGATAGGTTTCTTTTTCATTTTCTTCAATGTAAAAGATCAAGTCACTCTTACAGAAAATTGCGATCAACTCAAAATAATCTTTTTCATCTTCTTGGTATTGTATCTTCACTTCCTCTCAAACCACACAACATTTATTTCCTGAGTCATGTTTTACAGGATATTCAAGATTTAACCCTTCTCTACGCTTTCGCCGTTTCCTTTCAAACAACGAATAAAAGCCAAGTCGAATGCATTGACAACGACGACAATTCACTTTTTTCAATTGATCTTTCAAACTAGACACGTGAAAGAAAAAACTGTCTAGCCAGAATAATAGGCATTATTGAAATCTTTTTCCAAGTTTCAATACTTTCTAGATTTGCGTATTCAACGGGATACATTGCAGAGGTTATCTTTTCTTCATTCGAGAATTTCCAGACTGAATATGAACAATATTGTTTTTCGTACAAAACAAAAAGTATTCCCAGTCGTGTTTCCGGTGTGGCTAACGTTACAGGACTCGGAACGCACAAAGAGTGTTCTCTCGTCGGAATGGAATGCCGGGCCGCAGTGCGGAATGCGGAATGGGAGAGAAGGCGAAGCAATAGAAATTTACACGTTCTCGGTGCTCGTTTTGTACTTGTCGTGAATTTTTGTTTTGAATTAAATCCTTCCTTTCACGATTACGTGTGCCCTTAACATATAACGTAGGATTGTACTTATAATCGTTTAATTCAAACCTTTTTTAATTATTTGTTTTATAATATAATTTTTCACCTTGGTTTCCACATTTGAAACCTATTTAAATTTGAAATACCGTTCGCGATATAGACAAGCTAAGTATACTTAGTAGTAATGCTTGAATCATTTTAATAACATAACACTTTGCATCTATAATTCTTTACCATTGATTCATTCATTGATTGATGAATAAACTATATTCGTATTTGAAACTTTAAACTAGGGCACAATGAATAACAATCACTCGGTTTAAATGGGGCGTACATTGTTTTGAGGGCAAACATTATATTTTCTTGACACTGGCAATGCAATACCTTGCGAATTCTGCAAAGTAAACATTTCCAAAGCTATGGCCGTCGGAAAAACGCCGCAGCCACGTTTACGTGATAAACATCCGATTGTTATTGAGCTGAAATAGAATTCAACTTAATTTCCAGCTTGCGTTTTACATTTGATAGGATTTAATGCTTGTTTACTTCCATAAAAGCGACCTAACGTGTTGATTTAGTTAATATTATATTAAAAGACTCTTGATTTGCAATTTCAATTCTTGTAACATTTAAATATTCAAATATTAATCTTAAAATGTATGTTGTTTAAACAAACATAAAAAAAAAGTAAAAAAAAAATGATCGTTCATTAGATGAGCGATAGCGAATCTCTCCTACAACTCGATCGGCGCTTTGTCTGTTCGTCTGTTCGTTCGTGCGCCAAATTTTGTTCGTCGCGCACAGGTCGAACGGCTTGACGGATTTGGCTGACATTTTCGGTCAACACCCGTGATCACTAAACTCGATGCTGTTATTTTAATCAGTCAAATCCGTCAAGATGACAACCTACAAAAAATTAATTACTGAAACAACTACCCAATTTTGTTAAAATCGCTCATCTGTCAACGCGAAGCGTTTTCCTTGTATTGAAATAGTGCATATTAGAGTGTCCAAATTTGTTTCCTAGACATACGTAAAGCATTCTCCTGTTGTGTGTGTGATTTAAATAAAAACACTTTGGAATTATTCACTTCTCATATGTGCGCTAAAGAGAAATGCGAACATTACTGATTACAGTGGGCAGTGGTATTGATATCTAAACAGGATAATATATATTACATAATAATATGTACAATTCAATTTCAAAAAAACCCTATACTCCATATCGTTGCAAGGCAAAATATCATACTCATAGTCATAATGCGAAAAGAAACTGCCTAAAAAAATATGCATTCAATAGAAATTGAAATTATATTTTGTAACGATATAAATATGAAATGTCTAGCTATACCATGGACACAGCTGCTTTGTGTGGGAACAGTATTAAAAAGCCCAGTGCACACACCTGACAGTTTCGTTTCAGCGAAGGAAATGGAGAACACACTCGAAATGTCATTGCCATTCCAAACTTGAGTTTCTTTCACACTTCTTTTGCTGGAATTTGTAGATGTTGTGATTTGTGTGGGGCTTTACGTCTCATATTACACCACACGAAGGTATCAGAAAATCCTACCTTACCACAAGATCAAGAATTTTTCATTTTTGATTGCATAATAATAATAATATAATATACATCTGTGTTCTTACTCTTCTTTCACTGTTTGCAAATTCGAGTGATTGAAAAGGAAATGGAATTATTTTCTTATCCCGGTCTCATTTGATAAATAAAATACCTGCGGAAAGTACAACCTAACAAAACTGTGACACATCTATGAGCAATGTCTGTTCAATGTTGCATATTTCTTGTGTATTCAGTGTCTTCCAGCTGAAGCTAGTGAAAGGTTTAGAGAAAGCAGCACTTAAATATTATATAATATGCGAAATAAACAACAATAAGCGAAATAAGCAGTGATAAATTTTTGTAAAAATTGTGTTTAACCGGACACGGAAAAACCGCACGTAATTGTAAAATACACAGTATTAAATAAGATATTGCTATCATCGTTTCAAAAACCAAAATACGCAGACTAAAATACTGTAAATTTACAATTTACACTTTGTATTACACACATTGTTATCGTTCGCGAACATATAGTGCATTGTTTATTCAGTTAAAATAAACTAACCAGACGGTAGTTTCAGCTTTAATTAAATTCACTTATCAAAAACTTAGTTGTAGTTTGTAGAAGTGAATTGTGCGGATGTAATGCGCATGGTAGGAGGCAAACAGGCGCGCGGGCACTGCCAACAAATGAATGGGTTGAGCGGAACCGTGAAATATTGAGTTTTAAACTTATTCAACGGTCGCGGGAGAGAAGCATTTGTTGATTTACTGGGCTTTAGTTCCTTTCCTCGAAGTTAGGTATTCAATACACATGGTAAATCAAAACGCTAACATGCTTTTTTGTATTTTACGTGGAATTATTGTTGCAATTACATTTCACGAGCTACCTAAGTTAGTCGTAAAGTGAATTTAGTAAATCCTTTGTCTTTAGTCAACATTATTTTTGATGATTAATCAAAAGTTCGCTTGATCTAGATTATTTCTTGTTGTAGTGCACTTTTAGTTTAGTTTGGTTGCAGTTGTAATGTCTTCATCCTTCTCTCTTGCTGTCTTCAGTCTCTCTCTCTACCACGCACATTTACTTGCTCCTGTAGTAATTTATGTCACAATAAAGGAATGGGTAATATCAAACTTCTTTATTAATAGATTTGATATTATTTGTACTTTTCCCTACTAATGTTGATTTGTTCGCTTATATGCCTTTTTGTTGTAGGAAAAAACTTGACATTACTTTTCCTACAGAACACCCTTCACACCGTTATGAAATGCACCTCAACAAAGACATCTGGGTTGTGCATTGTGTAAGACGTATTTATGCATTATTATAATAATTATTATTACAATTGTTTCCACTTTGGCCACTTTGTTGCTTTTGTAGCTTACAACACTATTTATGGTGGAGGGTTAAAGAGAGCTTGATTGCTTCAGAGTTGTAACAAGATAGAAATATGCGATCATTCGAATCCAATACTAATTTACAAGCAAAATTAACAAGTTTCTGGTTTCCATTTTGTTGGTAACATTTGACGCACAATAACTTGACAATTTTAAACAATTTCATTCACTTATAAGAAATTGCAATTATTCCACATTTTGCCAATGTAATAATTGCTCTTAGCGAAAAATATACAAGATTCAAGACAAAGAAGAGATTTTCTTTGACCGATGAGTTGGAATAAAACCCATATTGCTATGATTTCGGTTACTGTTTTTCTTTTCTTTTTGTATGTTATTATAATTTTATTATAATAAGACATATATATTATGTTGAAACCTTTATGCCAATTACGTGTTTTCAATCGTATGGCGTAAATAGCAGCAACTTTCTCGTTGCAATTTTGAACAATCACCCGCAGAGAATAATAGGTGTTTTTTGTACAATTATTTGCTCAAAGCTTTTCGTTTGCTATTGGTAAACTTCTTCCAACTTGTAACCCACGCTTCAGCATGGTGAATTAGTTTAGTTGGGCTTAGGGTGAGCTTGTTGCGAGAGTGGTTCTGACAGATGCAATTATGCCATTCATATGCTTATTTCAGACATCGTACCCAAGTTACAGTCACATTTTCTCAGTTAATCTACAATCATCTGCACATGGAGATCAATTTTGTGGAAAACATTGACATTTTTCACGAAGAAGCATGCTACAAAACTGGTCACCAGCATTCGTGTAGTTTCATAGTGGTAAGACGAGACGAGACTTTTATTTGTTCTATTGTGTAATGTAGTTTGTGTTGTTCTGCAGAAACAGTGAAACTATTCACTAAGATTGCCTAGTTATAAATTAAAAAAAGTTTGCAATTTCTAGCGTTAAACACATTTACCACTTGTTTAAGATCTCTAAATGCCGCATGTAGCTGAATTAGCATGTTTTACGTCAAGATAGTGTGAAATAATGTGTTCCATAAAATAAATTGTGTTGTAGACAATTCAGTGTTCATAACATTAATTTAAGCGTCTATATTTGGATAGCGTTGTATAAGCTGCCTTTATGTTAACCTAACGTGGCAGGCAGATAATTCTTAGTTAGGAGTATGAACTGAATATTGAATAACTTTGAGGTCGCATTGTAAATGTGTTAAATGATGCTAAATGCTTGCATGCACGAACTAATGCAAATAAAATGATTGTGGATGTTTTTAAGTTGTGATTTAAAACTAACATCTTTATACTTGTCGCGAAAACAACGTTACCGATGCGGTCGTCACACACGAGTGGTTCGTGGCCAATCAGCGATCGGCATTTGAGATTGGGGATCGCCGGTTGGCTGCGAATCACTCATCTATGACGACAGCGTCTGTAAGGTTGTTCGGAGCAAGTATACTGTGCAAACCATGCGATGTTCCGTCACTGCGATCATGTACCTTGTGCTATATGAGGTTTATAAGGTCCACGTTCTCGCCAGTGTTATACGGAGGGTTGGTCCAGCTTCCAGAAGCTTGACAATATCGTATAGTGGACCCAAGATTACTTTACACCTGCTTTCGTCACATCCGGGGCAGTCGTAGCCAACCAGCGAACCGCCCGAGACACATCCGGGCCAATACCGATCGCGCTGATTGGCTACGAACCAGTCGCCTGTGACGAAAGCATGTGTAAGGTAGTCTTGGGACAACTTTACGAACCACGAATATAGGATCGGAACTATTTCGAACTATCGGCAGATATCCTTTGTTGACGTAGCCTATATTCCGCTTATGTTTACTTCACTGCTATACACAATCAATATGTAATTGACTTTCAGTAAATAAGCATTCACGTGTACCGAAGTCTAGACACACACATTTAATTGTTCAAACAATTAACAGTAATCAATTAATGTCTCCGTCGCAGTCTTCGTACCAGGCTCAGGCAATAGTAAAACATACACTCTTCTCAGCCATATCATAATGTGACACACCTTTAAAGGGTCACAAATCACAGCATTCTTGTTAATTATTTTTGATAATATATGTGTATTAATATTATTTTAACTAATTTTGTATAGATACGTTTAGTATGCATTTACATTCTTACATATTTAATACTTTTCTCCGGAAGAAATCGCGGTAGGAATTATTTCTGGTCTTGTAACGTTGTGTTTTATTGAAGTTATCTCGTTAACTCGGTACTATTTTCGTCTTAATTGTTTAGATAAAGAAACTCATAAAAACTAGTTTTTCTGACATTTGGAATATCGGCAACTGTTAATTTTAAGCCTGCAACGAGTTATATGATCGCAGTGCCGCTTGAACCAGCTGCTAGGAGGCTCAAAGATTGTGTCTGCTAATGCATATTACATAGCAATGTGTGTGCAATGAATGAGCTGTTACTACAACTAATGGGCTGTAGCACGAAGCGCAGTGGTCATTGCCGATAATAAGATAAACAATAACACCACTTGCAAGAGATTTAACCTGCATTACTTACAAGTTTTACCAATTAATCTGGAGTTCGGATAATTTCATGGGACGAGGAAAATATACACGTATGGTTGCATGTTTTTAATATATTTGGATTATTTTCATGTTCAAGAATTTTTGTGCATCAACGTGTTTGGAAAGAACCTACGCTATGCATTAAAAATAATGCTAGCAAAGTTTTATGATTGCTATTGTTTCTTTTTTGTGTTCGTTGTTGAATTGTGCGAGGAATATTTTGTGCCTGAACTTAAGATCACTTTGCTTTTCATTACAAACAAAAGTGAGTCTAGCTCGAATTGGTTTTCGGTCAAAAGATAAAAACAAGGTTCGGGTTTCGATTTAACACAAAGTTTCGGGTTGGTTGGGGAGAAATAGGGGTAGAATTAAACACTTTCATTAATGTTCAGCAAAGCCGTTAGAGATTGTCACAAAATGTTTCAGGAAACTCCAAACAATCTCGAAATAACGCAAAAAATGTTGTTACCTTTGAAAGAACTCATTAAAAAAATGTGAAAAAATTGTGATAATATAACTAAAAAAATGTTTGGACAAACACGGTTAAAAACATTCGCCCACTACTCACCGCATTATATTTCGGCAACATCCGTCGCCATCCTCAGACGCGAGGCAACTGACTGAACTGGCCACTGAGGATGGCGACGGATGTTGCCGAAATATAACGCGGTGAGTAGTGCGCGAATGTTTTTAACCGTGTTTGTCCGAACCATTTTTTACTTATATTATCATCTTCCGGTTAATGAGTCCTGGCGTGTTATTAAAAAAATTGTGATTGTGTTTATCCCAAGCCCGAAAAAAAAACTAGTTCTGATTTGTTTTTTGTATACAGTCGAGGTTATGGTTCACGTTTAGCAAAACATTTTTCGCGGGTTCGGCCATGGGTTAAGGGTGGGACTCTCTGGCAGAACACTTTGTGTTTCTTATTCTTATTCGTTACAATGTTGGATGTGCCAGAGCAAATTGCAATAGATAGTATAGTAGTCCACAATGTCTGCCCCTAGTCGTTCCAATATAACTAAATATCAACTTATTATTCAATGCGAATGCATTATTATTGTGTTCAAGGTTGGAACTGTTCATACGTTTTTAATCGATCATCTTTAAAATGTCATTATTAATAATTTCATATTAAAATTTAATAACTAATTTATAGGCTTTTTTGGGTACAGGCTAGTTAGAATGATAATGCAAGAATGATAATATTAACGAAACGGCATAACAGCTCTATAGAAACACTTGGCTTTGGACATTGTTATGAGGAGTCATCGTTCAGTTCTTCGCCCTCTAAAGTGGAACCGAAACTCTGAATATATAGTCCAGTATCGCATACTAACTTGGAGGTTTCTGTCTGAGGCCATTCACTTGCTAAATAAACCACGCAAGTATGTCCTCTTCATGAATGCAAAGTCAAGAACTGCTTAGTTGGAATTAGTACGACTAAAAACACAATACTGAAAAGCAAAACGTATGCAAGTGTACTAACTATACGTATGGTTAATATTATTAATAATAACATGTTTGTCTGATAGCTTTCCAGTCTAATGTATTCACTACACCCGATTAAAATACCAGAGGGCTTTCTGCTTTTATAAATAATGCAATTACATGCAATCCCTACTATATCAGAAAGCTTTCTGCTCTCGTGAATGCAACTAAACGAAATTTCTAGCGTATCAGAAAGCTTTTTGCTCTTATAAATGCAAATGAAATCGCTACTTTTTTCCGGCCTAATTCAATTCAATTGACCTAAATTCTATTTCTACCATAACGATTAGCTTCCTGCTCTTATAAAATGTAATATTTTTATGCAATAATTGCAATCTCTACTATATCAGAAAGATTTCAGCTCTTATAAATGCAACTAAATGGATATCTGCTATATCAGAAACCTTTCTGGTTTTATGAATTTCAATGTCATACAATGCAATCGCTACCATATTATAAAGCTTTCTGCTCTTATGAATGTGCCTACATCCAGGTTTGAAAGTGTTCTGCTCTTATAATATATAGATGTGTACAAATTAACACTAACCCTAACATTTACAGTCGGTCAAAAAGCTTTCTGCTCCTGCAAATATATTTATAATAGCTTAACTCTGCATGCCGAGCCTGCTGCACAGTACTCTGTGTTCTACAACGTATTGGCATTGCTCTTCTTTCAGAACAATACGGTCCACAAGTGCTTGTCTTCGTCAATACATCCGCCTGCGGAATGCACAGTAGTAAGTGAACGAGACAGAACACTATCTGCTATAAATATTGCTCCCTCATTGACCGCAACACATTAGTAACTTCCAAACGATTGCAGTTCATGGCAAATATAAACTAATAGTCAAGTTGCGTCTAAGAAGCAAAGTGAAAAGTTTAGAACTTCAGGTGGCTCAAAGATGAAAATTATCTATGTTTTCACGTTGCTTCTTAAAGGTAAATCGACTATAGTAATTTTCGGTACATACTTCAATTCCATGATTTCTTCTTTCTTCATTTTCTTGTATGTTTTGCTAGAGCCTTACACTGTTTGGCAAGAAGTGTAAATCTAAGGCTGAGATATTGAAAGGTGATATGGTTTTGTATCAGCTAAACGATGAATTTAAAAACTTCAAGCATGGTAGTATTGTTACGATTGTTATATATGTAATTAATAGTTTAACATACATTTTTGAATTGCTTAATACTAATATTGTAGCAATTACAATATTTTTTTAAGTTTTTCAATTCGTCGTTTTGTTGATACAAAACCAAATAGCCAGTATGAATCACTTTATCAATATCTTGAAGCCTATTTTTAAGACATCAATAACATACCGTTAATTTGGTATTACCCATTGGAAGGTACTTAACGTAATGTGGGGTCATGTCCACATACCTTAGTACTAAGTTTAGATGTAACATTTAGGTTTAAAATGATGGTAAAACAACACTTCTGTGTAAAGGGGTTCTGCTTTAATTTTTTCCACCAGCAATGTTTTGTTTGTATCATGTAACGATATATTGCAAATAAATAGTAATAATGTGTAGCCCCGGTTCATACGAGGCTGCTACATGGTTATAACTTATAAACAGTTTGATAAATTCTTTCAGACAAATGGAAGTATAAGCTGCAATTTTGATGACGTAGACCCTGGAGATTACTGCTTCACCGTTCATGTATTTGATGACAGATGTGAGGCCAATTCTCTATGGACGAGACCAAGTTTAACTTGTGACTGGCAACACAACTTCAGTAAGTGTTACTCATTCAGAGCTCTCCAAAGTAATCGAATATTAACTGTATTTTAGATACAAAATACATTCGTATTTTCAAAAATACTCATAATAAAATACATTGCCTGTGCTATAATGTTATTATCGGGAAATATGGAACGACCTTCACAATCGGAATACAATCTTGGATTTTGGTTCTGGTTAAAAGCAAGATGTCTAGCTCTAGATTCTTGAACAACATTCTCGCTACTAGGTTGTGCCAGCAACTTACTGAACGGACGGTCGGTAATTCGTTCTAGTATAGTTAGTCAGATTGCCATCCGTTGCATGGCAAGCAAGATTTCGTGGTACGTGGCACAAGTTTGATAGTAACCGTGATGTGTCGCCACAGTTCTGTAAGTGAGTAATAGTGATTCGTGCTAGTCAATATTAAATTAATGTGGGTTACAAAGTGAAAACACTTTTGATATAATATCTAGGATGATAACATTTATACACGATTGGCAAGTGGTAAACATTTTAAACAAAATATGCTGGACACGGACACTATTTTAATGTATTTCTAGCTATACGTCACTGCACGGGAATCTATACTTGGCCAGCTGGGCTTCGCCATTGTATTCGTTCTCAGTCCCGGGGTAACAAGTGACGTCACTGCTCATGAATTCGGTGTAGCGATATTTACAAACTCAATTTATTAAGGGACCAGCTCTCCGATCAAACTGAAGCGAAGAGAGCTTTACTCGAAATTGAACTATTGTTTATATGAAAAGCTGTGCGTCGAAGACGAGGGTGTGCCTTTAAGAAGTTGCTGATTCTTGAGTACACTGTACTTAAGTGAACAGATGGGTCACCTACTAATTGTATTACACATAATTAAATTGATTTCTCGCCGTCCGCTTGAGAACATCGCTAACATTGTTAGCAAACTTGGCGTTCACTCGACCACAAACACACCCTTACGTACTTCTGAAAATCGACAACACAGTATGTGTATAGTAATTTAATGACATCACTCAATTTGCACAGCTAATTGACTAGCACTCGACGACCCAGACAGGTTATTACTCCGAACGCCTGAAAGAAGTGTCTTCTCTCTTCGAACGGTACTTCTACATTATACACACCCCTGTTGACATTCACGGAGGTTTTCTGGAGACATCACTATTTTAACTAACTTGAATTTATTTCTATATTATCTATTTCACTTATAATATGCTTTTGTTTTGTACATTTAGCGACTACAGCAGCGAAAGCAACAATCATCCCCGTTGTAAGTGAGCCGGTTTCAAGCAAGTTCTACATAATACTGGCAACTGTACTGGCTGTAGTTGTGGTTGGCACCATTGTTTTCCTCTTTGTGCTGAAGGCCTATGCCAAGAGATTCTTCCAAACGACAAGTAAGACTAATCCTCTAATTATATGCTCTATATTAACGCTTTAGGGCTGAATCGTTCCTTCAATATAAGTGAGTTTAATTTGACTTCAATGAGTTGGTCATTGTAATCGCATCAATTGAAGGAAACCAGGGATGATTTACATTTAATGTTGAGTTCAACTTAATGTTTGGAGTATATTCTATTTACAACCAAACTTGAAGGAAGCGAATCAATCAGAAATAACTTGCGCATATTATGAAACCAACTAATAGCGTCATTCTCAAGCGAGCTATCTCCTATCCTTTCAAGGGCTGGAGGGGCAAATAACCACGATGTTGGCAGTTACCAATCAAGGGCTGGACATTCACATAACCAATTATATTATGTACACCTAAAGTAAGCTAGATCACCAATCCCCCAACCTTCCACACAGTCGTGAGCTTAGCAGATTGGAGAGCCTATCCGCCTTCTTGAATTGGGCTAGGCCATTGATAAGTTGGACCTTTCAGTACTGCTAGCGCTGCGAGCGGCAGAAAGTCGCGCCTGAGACCCCCATCCTACCTGTAGTAGTTGCCCACTTCAATATATGACTTCTAATTGCTACGCCTGTGGCCGCTAGGTTGTGCATAGGTGTTGTAGGTGTTTATTGCACATAGGTACCCAATTCGTTCTACTATATCAACTGGCAGTAAAACCAAAACTTTCGCAAGCACAGCTAGTGTACATAGTGAATAAGTCCTGTGTAAAATGTGTTGTTACAGCTCCGAGAGTTGTTTCGAATTGTGCGATGCAGATGGAGTCGAGCCGCATATTCCTTCTGTACGCGCGTGATTGTCAGCCTTTCATGGAGTTAATGGCAACACTGCGAGAGCTACTGGAGGGGGCTACCAAGAGTGAGGTATGGACATTAGTGTATACAGTACTACAGAAACCTTTTTTATCAACACCTCTTCCAGTTAGTTCGTAAGTTGCCCGTTGTGTGACTCTGCAGGTAATGAATAGATTCAATAGGCAACACGCGTACGATTTTTTTTGTTAAACCAAACACTTAGTTTAATAGTATTAGATACAAAAAGTATATTAATGCAAGTTGCACGTAAAAAAGAAATTTTTAAATAGGTTTAATGTGGTCGCATTTATTGAAGTTTAAACTGGTGATCTGAAACGCGTACAGGTGGCTGTGATGACGCAATGGTTCTGTAGACGTGGCAGAACAGACCAATCGCTGAGGCGGTGAGCGTACGCAGAACAAAACTATGACGTCAAATCCACTCTACATGGCGGCGGCTCGTTTTTCGGCCCTTTTATTTATCGTTACTAAACCAATTATTTTGAGGCATAGACTGATCCGTTTTTCAAAATTCAAAGACAAAAAATTATTAAATGAAAGACAAGGTATTTAAAAATCGATTAAAATTTTCATACGCGTGTTCCCTATTGTTGCTGTTATTTTGGTTGTTGTATTGCCTATCCTAACTTTTAAGTACTTGGTTTTCGGTGGAAAGAATATTAAAATAGGTTCAGCATATTTTATTAATTTCTCTACACGCGCTGTTTATTCAAGTCTAGAACTTACAAAGAGGGCATCCTTTATTGTTTGAAATAGGCAAGTTCTGGAGTCCTGGACTATGGCAAACCGTTTCCCTTGATATCTTTTTCGGCTACGAGCTAACATAAAGAGGTGATGATAAAGAAGATATCTGTACCACCCTCGGTTTATATGTCTGTATCTGGCATTTTTTTTTTTTTTTTTTTTTTAGCTAACCTGCTTGACTTATGATATACCTTGCACATCGAAATATTTTGAGTCCTCTTTTGAGCCAATAGAATTAAAATAATTTGAACATATTTCATTATTCCCTTTAAGAATGTTTTAAACAACATGTCAGAACAATTTGGTGTAGAACTCAATTCTGGCGAAAATATGTACCGATAATAATGGATTAGTCGATTATGATCAACGGTTTTGGTTCTGATAACTACAAAAACAAACTACCTCGGTCCAAGAAAAATTTCATTTATCTGGTTTTCAGTTTGAACCGGGTGCGTCTCATTTAGGGGGGGTGTTACGCACCTGTAGCATAAAACTCCGCTCCAAGTGAGATGCTGTTGAGAATAGTTGCAGGTAACTCTCTGCTCTCAAAGGTCAAAGGTCTGGCAATAATCAACGCCGAGGGTTGAGCTTCGCGCATGCACTTTGCACTTTCATGGGGTCAACCTCTCATGCTTGTATGCATGCGTTGAATATGCTTAATTAATTATTATGTGGATTCCACGGGTCTAGAGACTCCTGGCACTCCTAGATTTAAAAATATCGAATCGCAACAATGAGTTGTGTTAATTGTATCGATCGTTTCACCTATAATAATCGATGAAGATTTGTCTATCAACAAGTGTAAGGGGTGAGTGTAACGTTTTCGCAATCTGTCACACTCTCTTCCTAGTTTCGACATCTCGTTAAACACCACCATTATGGACTTTAACAAGGGTGGTCTCACTATTAAAACCGAGCAAAATTAACGTGTTTTAATTATATCTTGAGAACGCAACACGAAAAACAAAAAGTGGTTACTAACTGGTGGTTACTACTTTTAAATATTTAAAACCTTACAGTTATTATTTTGGAAGAAATAAAGAAATATTAATTAAGTGGTTAGTAAAATAACAACGGTAATAAGATATAATGATTGCAATCCTTGAATGTTTGTTTATTCCGTTTTAAGTTCGTATGAAAGTAAATGTTGGTTGATTGACGTTTTTCATATATCGTTTTAAAAAAAATTTGTTTTGTGGCACGGTTTTAGTAGTATGAGACTCACCCCTCCCCAAAACCATCTCCTACTTGAAAACAGCGAAAAATGAGCGTTGGCTTTTAAAACAAACTGGGTTTTTACCTTCTCCTATGTTTTATGCTCTCGTTGCGTAAATCAAGTTCTGGGTGCGTACTGCGTATGCCTCAAGTCTTCTGGACCATCTCCAAGTGATGGTCTTCGCCCCGCAAAAGAAAATAAAGCTTTAGTGTACATTAGCTGCGTCAGTATGCCGTTATTTCTTAATGTCTTAACAAACTTTTTATGATCGGAATTTATTTTTAACCCTAAGCTGAGCACATTATGCTGACGTGACGTTTTAAGTGTGTAACCCGTAAATTTAAAATAGAACGGTTTAGGACTCCACGTTTACGATTTTCTTATTTAGTGGTGTATTAAATAATTGCCTCGCCTACTCTGGCTGGCATTTCAAACGTCAATCTGTGGTCAATAAATAGAAATCATATTTCCAAACGTTTTATGTCATTGTCGTATAGTGGAGTTTGTATTCACGACCGGGTTTGAACACTTTGAACGTCATTTTCGATGGGAAATCTACTTTATGCGCTTTGCATCAACACTCGCAGTATTTCTAATCCCAATTAAAATTTTTTTAAACATGCATATAAAACACAACGTAATAATAATGTAGTTAATATAATAAATGTACACTTTTGAGAACAACAAAACTATTTGCAACACCATTTTAGTGGAGCCGTATAAATGCTATAATTACGAGTTTTATGACGAATACGGCAAACACCTATGCCGACGCGTGAACCACATACTTGTTTGATATGTGAATTGTGATTATGTTTTATTGTTTGTTTTGACACCTTACTCTCCCTAATCTATGGTCACTGGGTATTTTGGAGTGATTATCTTAAATATTTTCTGGTCTAGGATTTGTTTTGCTTGCCGGTACGAAAATAGTATTTGTTTGTACCGGTGATCTAAAAAAAATTGTTAACTGAAAATATATGTTTTTTTAGTTCTGAGTTATAATTGTGTGAACATTTTAACAAATACAATGGATTTTTGGCTATAACGTTACAACGGTCAAAAAATTATAACTACAGAACTAAAAAAAAATATATATATACAATTCTTGTATTTTGCTAATAACATAGATGTGGAAATTTGTGCAGACACATCCTGCAAACTTACCAAGCGTTACGTATGTATATGTACGTTAAGTATACGTTAAGTGTGCGTTCAGTATGGTATATCTTAATTTTAACAATGGTGTTACTATTATTATGATTTTTCAATTAACTTCTTCCATAGTATATCAACTTCATTCAGTTAGATTGTATTATTGTAACTAATACGAGGTGCTTGATACAATGTATGTTAAAGAAACACCTGTGAATCATTACATGAAGTCAAGCTTAGCTGAATCTTAGTCATATATATTTGTTTTAACATTCTCCCTTCCTCCCACCCATGTTTAAATTACAGTAATGCTTATAATTAAAGGCAACTATAATGAATACAAAATTCTAACTATTGAGGTTTTGTTTTTCTCTAAAGCGCCCGTATAAGCTTCAGGATGTAAAGCTTAATTAGTCTTAATTGTCTTCTTACTAAGATAGTCTTAACAATATACTCTTGTCGCTTAATCTTAATGAGAACAAAATGTGCTCATGCACTTATTCCTTTCCCCATTACGCCATACAGGCATACAAGGCCCTTCGTACAGGGTCCATTATGCGATGCGTCATTTGCTAATTGCTCGAACCATTGATCGCAAGTGACTCGGCGAAAAACTCGATACCCGAATAGCAAATATTCCTAGTTTTTTGTTTCTTAGCCCCGGTATTTCTAAATTTTGACGAAATTCTGAAAAGACGGATTATTTAATTTTCACATTTTCGTACAAATATTCAGTCATAAAAGTAAGCTGAAAATGCCAACAAAATCGCATTCACGTTGCATGAACTCAAATCCAAACTTGCGTTTATACTTGATCATCATACGATTCAATCCTTGTTCACTCCCATACTAGAGCCCTCAATGTTTGATTTTGAGAACAGTATAGTTACCGGGCTCAGAATTAGGTATTCCGGTCCCGGCCATGTTTGATTCAGTTTTTGGGATTGAATCCTACTTTCTTCTCGCTGCCGTGTTTTGTGGCAGTGGATTGAACGAATCTAAACCTCTTCGGGAAGTGTTTTCGCGAGGATTGAACTGGAATTGGATCCAAAATACCATTCAATCTCGATTATGTCTTAGTGTGTTGGAAGTATCGTGCTCAAGTGGTGTCGTCACAGAATAAGTACATCCGTATACGACAAATGCCAACCTAAACCTAGTTGCATCTCATTCTCTGCATCCGGTATTGTAGTGATACTATCAGCGTATCTGTTGGCAGTCGTTGTCAGGGCACATTCCAAGCACGGCTTGTATGGACAATAACAAGCAGGTAATGCTAAATCTCGCGGCAAATTCGAGACCGCGTGGGGCGACCGTATTTTCTGAGAATTTTCACATTGTTTGATATGGCGTGGAATTACATTATAATAACTTATGTGTGTAACTTTATATAATACCTAGTATAATTGGACTGTACACTGTTCCTTGTCAAGATAAAAACAATTAAAACCGCAATATTTCGAACCCTGATCAGAGCTCTTCAACGGAGAGCTCTGATCACGGTTCGAAATAGTGCGGTTTTAATTGTTTTTATCTTGACAAGGAACAGTGTACAGTCCAATTACTAGGTCTTATATAACGTTTTACCTGTTCTACTATGTTTCCGTTTTAATTATGTATGTTACTTGTTTCAGGTGATTGACTGTTTGGACCCCTCGCGATGGAACGACATAGGACGAAGTCCCGTCGAATGGGTCCGCTCTCACATCGAACACCCTAATACCAAGGTCATGCTAGTCGCAACCCCTTGCGGTCACCTGAGACAGAAAGCGCACCTCAACCAAACAGTCACCTACTACAAGACACCGGAAACATACGACAACCTGTTTACGTACGGGCTGAAAACTTTGACTGACAATCTATCTCAAGATATTTATCGCAAGATCTGCATCGTCAGATTTGAAGGGTTTTGCGATGATGGGAACTTGTTCAGTCATCTTACACCGTACACAAGATTCGTGTTGCCGCTACATCTGCATCAACTTATCACCACGCTACAACCGTACGTATGTTGCTCACTCATAATGTATAGGCTGTGTCACTAAGCCAGTCCCAATGGATAAGGATCGGAGATCAGCATGAGAATAGTTACCTTGGGACAACTTTACCTTTGAGAGAAATGCCCTTGCCGAAAAATAGATGCATGCTAGAGGGGTTAAATTGATGAACGTTTTCAGAGAAAAATCATGGATGCCTATTAGTTATGAGCGTAAAAGTAACACAGTTGAACAAAGATACATTTATAAGATAGAACAGTTAACTCAGTCTAGGGTGTAACATATTTTGGTTTACTTTTCGCCATTTTATAGCAATTGTATCCAAAAGAAAGCTGGAGTTCTGCAGATAGGTCGACATACTTCTAAGCATCTGTACACTAGCCGTAATAAGTCGTAATATGACTGTTTACAGAATCATGTATAACAAGCACTATTATATATTTTCAAAGCCTTGGGTTGGGAATTGTATGTTTTATTATATTCGTTTGTGTGTATTCAAGGAGAAACATCTTCCTAAATCAATAGAGAACGAAACTCGATGTAGATTTAGGTAACTTTAAATTGGCTCCAATTTGTTAATAGCAAGTAGACATAGTTCTTGTCAAACTTTTGGTGACTTTCATTTCGATTGTGTTATTTTAACAATTTATTAAACGTGTAGAAAAGAGATGTCTTTGTTATTGACTCATCCACCAGGAATTATAGGCAAACATGAGTTGCGCATGTAAATGCTTGGTGGCAACCTGCATCTGGAAAATATTGTTTACTTGTATATTATAAAAACACACTGATATACTATTGTTCCAATGCACATGGTATTTCAACATACTATATACTATATAGTATTGTGTACAAAGGGTATACAGTGTACAATGTACACTTGGCTTTGGCATGAAGGCATGTCCTCACTAGGTAAAAGTATTAAGAAAGAAAGGATTACCTACTTAATTTTACTTTCTACAAGAAATGAGAGATTAAAGAAAGTTCCACTCAAGGCTTGAGAGGTTTCGTTCCATCATTGGGGGTTAAAAATCTGAAAACTACAGCGGTATGGATTGGCGGGGGTTGTAGTGGGGGTGAGGGGAAAGGAGAGACCGAGAGAGAGAGAGAGAGCGAGTAAGAGAGAGAGAAGGGAATCTTGGTAAATTTTCTAAGTGTTTACTAAATTCTAGTTTGCAAGTTCTTGAAGCATAATCTACACGAGAATTTATAAGCTCATTTAAGTTCATTGTCAGATGCTGGTAACGACTGAGCGTAAAAAAAGCGTTTTGACGCACAAAGAGCATTTTAAATCATGCAGTGTTTTATCTAAGACCCTGCTAAAAGCTCATTTCCAGGTTCAAACTTGCTTTAAAACCCATTTCAGCTATTTTTATTTTCCTCTCTCGTTTTCATGGTAATGGACGAAAGAAAATGCTATGCAATCTCCTATGGGGCAACATCACTCTTGCAGCCCATAAGGATCTCGTCACTATGTGCATAACGTTTTATAAATTCCATGTCAGTTTGATTCAATTTCACAATTCACTTGCTATGGAGGACAACAACTAATATGACGCAAATAAGAATGAGAATTAATTAAAAAGATTTCAGCCAAACAAAAAAGCGGAAAAAACTCTTACAAAAAGTATTTGAGATTAAATTATGCACGACGTTAGAGAATCAGAGATTTAGAAATCGCGCGTTGGAATTGAATACCCAGGTGGTAATGGTTATGCAGACATAGCACTGACGAAGCAAAAAGCGTCATTACTGCTTCATGGAAGGCCAATGCGAGCCCTATATTTGCGCTTTGGCATCTGGGACTTGCCCCCCCCCCCTGCGCCACTCCCCCTTCCCCTAATTACAACTCTGCATGGAAGTCCTTTGCTTCCAACCTCGTTAAGAAATATTTACCGTCAACTCTCTGATACGAAATTATAAATACGAATATGAAGCTTGATTTTTACCTTACCACGAGCTTTCATCTAAATCAATAACAAATAAAGCACAAGTGTCTGTGCTTTGTACCAGCAGGGAGAGTGTTACTGCTGCTCCCGCGACCAAGCACAGTGATATTGCGCGGGGCTCCCTGACTCAAGGTCACTTCGATGCTGGCCTCGTTTTATTTGCGTGTTTCGGTCACTGCCAGTGGCAATAAGACAAGCTGGACGCTCATAGCTTAGAGTAAATCTCACAAAAAATTAATGTTTCAAGTAAACACAACAATACATTTATTGTTACATTACATGTATTAGGAAATATAGTTAGAGATGTGGATATTAAACGATTTGCACAATCTATGCCAAATCAAATTAATCTCGATAATCAAAGTGAAGGAATATAATACGCTCTAAATGGTAATTTTATTTATAGATAAAATATACATATTTTGTGTGTGGCAAAATCAATAAACCGTGAGCTGTGACATGACCAGTGACCGCAAAGAACGCTCTAAGCACAGTTGTCTGTACTCTAAGTCTAATGCATCTCATTTGCCATTCCTTAATTCCTGTCACGCAACCTTCATCATTTTCCCCTTCATACTTCCTCACTTCTTCATATTTACTTTTATTTAAGAGGGCCACTCTTTACTATCCGAACGCCCACTCACCAAGCACCCGCACCCTTCAAAGACCCAACAACTCGGGATTCCTGTATGACGACCCCAGAATATGATTCGGGCGACGTCATATAAACTAGCTGTCGAGTACGTCGTGAAACACCAATTTCTAATTCTTTTCACATAAATGCATTTTTTTATTTCCAGGTCTGTCACTGCTGAAGAAGATGGGCACCTGGTTGAAAACAAAGAAGTTCAAAAGCTTTGTCAAGATCTCACAAATCTCATTCACTACAAAAACACAAATATCAATTACTTACAAGACATGTTGATAGTCCAAAGAAATGAAACGACCTAGATTGACTTCCTTAATAATTTTGAAATGAAGAACATACCAAACGATTCGCGTCGTCGTAATTGTGTTTAACTTTACAAATTAATTTAAGTGCTGAATGCTCGCATTAAATGTAACATTCTGGATTAATAATTTAAATGTACATATTAGCTCTAAGGATTTCCATTAGTTTTAAGTAGTGTGCTAAAAACACACAGGTATCTCAACATATCAGCTAGCAAAAGATGTGGCCAAGTATGAACTATGAACATCGTCATTTGCGAGAGTGAAGAAGAAGAAGAAGAAGAAGATGAAGAAGAAGAAGAAGAAGAAGAAACCAGTTTCATGCGTGAAACAAGTTTTAAGCGGGGTCACCTCATGCAAACGTTTTAGAAACGTTCGAAACAATATTATTTGGTGTCATAATATGAACAATATTATATTCCGATGGCTTCCACAGACGTACAGTACACAGGGACGAGCAACATTATCTTCTTACCACTTTCGAAAATGCGATTACATGTATACGTGCCCGTCTCAGTGTTGTTATTCAGAAGACTCGTGTTCACAAGTAAGAGTTACATAACTGAACATTCATTCGTCATCTTTATCTTGGTAACAATAACCTCATTGACACTAAAACGACTATGTTACCTTGACCGAAGATCTTATCAATGTATCTTGATCATACCTTCTCCAGTGTATCAACAAGGTGTAATAACATGAGTAAAGAAAGCAAACAAACTGGGATTGTGATCTAATTTCGGATGTGTTTTATTATTTATTGTGTGCATGTATAGAAATATTGTTGTTTAAATTGACATTGGAAATATACAATATAAGTTGGAATTAAAGGAATTATTACTATAACAGTTACTACAGTCTCTTATGCGCAAGTAGAAGGGAAACCCATGAGACAGTAAGATAATCCAAGCTGGGATGGTTCCTGAGATCTGCAGTTCACAATTAGTGTAACTGTAGGAATTATTGTTTTAGAACCACTCTGTGTTAGGTGGAAGGATAAGGGAGAGGCAAAAGCTAGCAAGATGTATCAAATACATCTTAGCTCCTATCTTGGCTATCTATCTTAGCTCCTATATTAGCTCTATCCTATCTTACCTCCTATATTAGCTCCTATCTTTCTCACTATTAGTGATTAGTGTGATTTGAAGAAGTGATTGTTAAAACCACACTTTGTTAAGTGGAAGGATAAGGGAGAGCAACAAGCTAGTATTATATTGCTGTTGGAGATAGTAGTACCTCCTTTTCTTTCTCTACTTCACCTATTTGTAATAATTACAAGAACCAACACTTATCGTTGGTTCTTTATCGTGATGTTTTCAAGCGGGTGGGGGGGGGGGGGGGGTGATACAGATACAATAATACCCGTGGAATAGTTTGGAAAAGCTGCAGTCATGCTCTAGTTATTCCATTATTCCTCAACCGCACACAATCAAAGGTTTTTATTAATATCTTTAGAACGTTGCATGATATTAAAAAATTGGTTACTAAAGTCAACAGTAAGTTTCATAAGAACTAAAAATTTGAGATTAAAAAATGTTAAACATTGCATTCATTACGGGCATCATTGTGGATTAACTCTTGAATTGGCTTCCAACATAAGAACCGTAAGGGTGAAAATATCTGAACCTTTTTCAATATTTTGTATAACGTTCTGTTATTACTTATAAACACATTAGTTAGTTCTAGACAAGAGTTTTCGGCGGTCCAGAGTTGCTACCTCGAGACTGTGTCTGCGACAACCCTTGCAGCAACCGCTGTGTCTACCCAGCCGCATCGCTTTTGTCCCATTTCTTTGTTTACACACATAATGGCGGTCTGTTTTTAACAGATGTCAATTACAGGTGGAGAGATGTTAGCGTTATTTATTTATTCGACTTTATTCGACAGTTCTTCGGCTCAAAACAATACATTGTGCGGTTGCCGACAGTTGTATTTGCCATTTCTAAAGAAGTGACGAAAACACTAATAAACAGAAGCATTTGCCCTTTTCAATAACAGAAACAATCTAATGCAATACTTCCCATGTTCTATGCTAGTTATATAATACTTCGTTATTAGAGGAGAGGATCTTTAAAAGCTGTTGATGATAAACGATTATGAAACGTAGATACAAAGTAGATAACATTGCATTTAACTTTAATTCCATGAGGCTACTTACTGGTTACAAACATAGTTTCATTGAAATTTCACTATGTACTTTTGTGCATTTTTGTAAAATTGTTATGTGAATCGTTGAAAATGAGACATAAAATTCAAATTGTTTTAGTTCTAATGAACCGTTGTTTTACCAAAGTTTAACATGGTACACAAAATGTCAGTCTGTTTTTAACATTGCTGTGTGAATCGTTGAAAATGAGAGGTTAAATTCCCAATTGTTTTAATTCTAATCAACTTTCGTTCTATAAAGTTTAACATGTTACACATTTATAGCCGTCCGTCGTTCCATAGTTAAAGGGGTCTTGGTTTTTTTTGTTAACGAAAGTAGAAATGGTCAGCCGAACACATAACCTATAAAGTTCTATAACTATTCCCCGAGACTAATTTCCACGTAATATATGGCTGCTGGTTATTTGATCGCCTTTTGCTCCTGGTTTGGTTTGGTTTCATTGTTTTGTTCTTGTTATTCAAAACTTCTAAACATGTGTTGGATTTGGATCGCAAACCAGTGAAACAACCGCGTGTTATGACCTCTCAACCTACTTATTGGCTTATTTGTATTTTAAACATCGCCGTACATGGTACCCAAATATCTGTAATATAATCTATTTCCAAAATTGAAAACGTATTATGAAAAATATAATAACTCTCATTCAATACAGTGATTTGTGCAGCTTTAAACATATTGGCACGTTCATATATTTAGTTATGAAGCAAATAAGGTGTACATACTTCACTGGTATTTCACATGCATCAAAGGTACGTAATACCTCTGTTGTTGCACTATAGTAGATTGTGACTCGAAGCGTTCTGTGGAACTGCATGGCTTTATTAAATAAAACAAACGAACATGCAATACTCCACGCTGTTTCTTTTGACAATATCCGTTGCATATCATCAGGGTATGGAAATTTTCTCTTAAGATAAAAAGGGTTTTACTGGAATTGTCTCTTGGATGAACAAACATGATATGATTATTTCTATGTTGAATGCAGTAATTAAATTGAGTGTGCATGTTATTATGCAAGCCGGAAAACATAAGTTGAAGTTGCAGCTGTGAAAACAATGGCTTTGAAACAGTGAGCTTCAGTGAAAAGCGAGTTAACGCTGGTGATTCGTACATTGCATAATCTGCTCTGGAATCAAGTGATGTATTGTATCCTATACTTAAAAAGGGATATTCTTAAACATACTTACAGGTTTTACCGATCCGAGATAATCCAAGATAAGTTGAAATGTAACTGAAAACCAACGAGCGATATCGTGGGATCTTTTTTCTCTTCGTTGCAAAGTATCATTTGTTTCAGTTCATCACAGAAACCTGTTTAAATCATTTTTTAATATATTTTTTTCAATAAAACATAACATTAGTTGTTGATTTTTTATCACGTATTTATTATACATACATATTTGGGAGAGGGGGGCGTACTTTTAATCTCCAATTGCATCTGGAAGCCAACTTATGGGGGGGGGGCGTCATGGATAGACTTAATTCCATACTGCTTTGATATTGTGTTCGTAGTCCGTATTCAAATAACGTGGACAAACCATGGCTCCGTATAACTTGTACGTATTTGTCCTAAAAACCTAGAAGGTAATTTCTCCAAACTTCTTACTTAGATGGCATTAGTGGGTGCTTCAGTTTCTTTGCAAGCTACACTTAGTAGAGCCAGTCGAGTGAACATAAGTGATTAACATCCTGATGTTTTAGTGGGTGGTCTTACAGCCCGGTTGAGTACAGCATCAAGAAAACACTCAATTTAAGAAGCTAGGATGTATCGAAGACTGAATACTATTGTGTGAGCGTGTGTTTGTTTTTACATTGTGTTTAATAATATAGAGTATTTGAGTACTCTAAATTTGTCGGAAGGGACAAATAGTGCTAAGTGTTTTCTTTAGAGTGATCGCCTCCCCATCTTCCTCCCCGTAATCACAACCATACCATGCACGTGCACCTAATATATTTGTTTAGTAAACAATAACAATTCGTTTCTTTGTCCGATTTGTTTCCTGTAATCCGATATGTGAGAAACGAGCAAACAGCTGTTATTCAATAACTAAGATTGCGGATTGTGTAATGTATATCGAATTGACATTGTCGAATTGACAATATACGCGTAAGTGTTTCTTGTACAGGAGTAGTCGGAATTCCGGATTCCCCAAATTGTAAAATCCACCATGCAGGTTGCTCCTGAATTGTAACGGGGAAGGGATGCAGTACTTTTTTGTATTCCCATTACATTAAACCGCGCATACCATGAACTGAAATGCAAATTTTGTGAATGAACAATATTAAGGGTTGAAATTAGTTGCACTCATATTAAAGCGAGTGTCACATTTCTTTAAATATCTATATAAATAGAAGTTTACCCAATTATAAATATCTTTAGGATAAAATCTCCAGACGTCTTCCAGCTAGATGTTTTAGTGGTTCTTTCTGTTACTTCCTAAGCTGTGCGCTCATCTAGGCAAAAAGCTGTCTTTAGTAAAAACATGTTGAATAATCAAAGGTGAGGATCCTCGTAATGTTGCTTTAAATACCTTCCATCATTACGCAGCCCCTAGCAAAGAAAACACACTCGCTCAAAAACCAACATACACGAACATAATTCTACATTTTGAAACTAACTTTCACAGTCTTATACCCCTGAGAATAATCTGTATTTATAGGGTTACTATTCTATATGAATCCTGAGATACGATAACAGACGCAAGTATTGTTATAACACCATATCAATATAGTCGTATAAATAACACAGACGATGTAGGATTGCTGAAGTGATTGTATGTGTTATATTGCTTTAACCTCTGTCCGTGCCATAGGTGTACTAACGCAGTGCACAGTGTACTTACTTTATCATGGATTTGTATTCTCAGAGCAGATAGTAATGTCGCCATTTTTTGGGGTTGGAAGTTTATCCGGCGTTTCTGAAATTTTGGAACTGCTACATAACTGAGGCTACATTTTTTAGACACATTGTTTTCATTTAATAAGAAAATGATTTTTGTCTGGTTTATGATATGTTATAGGGAGCTACAATAACGTCATTTCCGGTATCGCACGGTAGCCATACTGAGGTACTCTGTAAACATTTGTTTACGTTCTTCCGACAATGCATTGTTGCAATATTGCAGATGTCCTTTGACTGACACATCAACTGTTTTCAAACAAAGGTTCCGTATTATGACTGAAAACAAAATAAGAACTCGTAAACTTTGTTTGAAGACAATCATTTGCACGTGTTATCATTTTCTTGAACTTTTACCTACACACATCAATCTGTAAACGGCTTGAAACTGTGATATTTCCTGGATAACCTATGTGTCTTCTATTGACAGAACAAATGTAAACAAGCAATGAGTACCTCATAATGGCCGCCACGTGACGTCTATTGAAAGCTACCTATTGTTAGAAGTACTCTCAGTCTCCAGTACTTTCCTGTCCCAAACTATAAGAATCAAGTGTGTTCACGTGAAAGTTCGTGGTTTCTTACTGATATCAACGTTTCTGGACCGCTCTGGAGTGCGTTGTCAAGACAACCGAAGTACGCTCTTGGACTGGTTGTAGCCGCGGGAGCGCTCTGGTGGATCTTGGTAGAACAACTACGCGTTGCACTGTCTTCTGTCGAGCAAACGAGCAAGGTCAGTAGTTCTATACAGTCGCGCCAGACCGCGATCGAGGCTTACATTATCAGGTGAAGAGAACGGTGGCTTCAGTCGTCTTGACGACGGAATACGGCGCGGTTCAGAAACATTCAGAATCTTGAGTAAGTACTCCAATTGTTGTGTACACATTTAATTCTAAGGTTCCTCAGCTGGTCTGGCAAGTGATCCGTCATGTAGCAAATCCTTTATTTATACGTCATCGTTCACTCATTGTCTTTAATAATATAGGCCTAATTACACTTAAAAACTAAACAGTCAATTCGTAAAAGAGTAAAAGACTGTTCCGTCTTTTTATTGAGGGAAAACAACATATGTCTAAGATTTTAACATGAGAAATGCTGTCGTAGCTTATAAAAATTAGCGCTAGTACATTGAATTTCGGATGTCCTAAATTTGATCATTTCAATCCAGGGGTATATTATAGAAATAAGAAAATATGTTCGCTATTGACGCTTGGGTGTGATAACATCGCACAAGTCTGGATCGTTTCCAGGGTGTGACCTCGAGAACCGAGACAATCTACGAAGTAATTATTTGCACATCAATGATTCCACGATACGGTTACATTTTTTAATGGGCTCGGTCCTCGTCTTTCCTCGTTTCATAACTAGCAATGACATTATAATTATTACGAGTTTAAACATTTTAATTTTCCCTGAGCAGTAATTTTACGAATTAGGCTTAGCCCCTATTTCCCCAACTAGATTAAAAATAAATATCTTACTAACTCCGTTAGATTATTCTCCATAAGCAGGTAAGCGTATTTTCGGAGAGCGCCTGAGTAAATGAATTTTAATTTTCCACCCCGGTTATTTTTTAAATTTCGCTACTTTATTTAAATTAAAAGCCAGAAAAAATGTGGAGAAAAGTTTAAGACCGTGTTGGAGGTGTGGTTTTAGGGGGGGGGGGGGGACTGATGAATGTAAATGTGATTCTAGATTCGTGATTGTTATTGTTGTGGTGTAAATAAATAAATAAATACATAAATATTAATTTTAATATTAACGTTATTTGACCTTAAAATAATGAAAAACATAAAAATAGACACTGAAAATGTACGTCTATATATCGGTACATGTTATAAAAAGTAAGGAAATAATAATAATAAAAAAAAAACTACAATGCAGTGAGCAACTCGAGTTATGTTAAGCCCTCTCGTCAGTTCGTACAAGAGTTCAGTATTTCTTAAATCTTTTCATAAAATATTTAGAATGCCCTGTCTTCAACATTTCGAGAAAGAGATGTAAAGGATTACAGCAGTTCGAATGAGGAATTGTTCCTTATTCGAAGACTTTGCTAAGGCCTCACGTTTGTACTGTGACTGCACAACAGTTACTTTATAAGCAACCACTCTTCGTGCGATATAGGTTTACTTAAAAACAGTCATTACTCGGTGCACCGGTGGGTATTTCAGACACCATATCGAAAGTAATGCGCCACCGAAAAAAAATTAAAATTGGTTTTCAACACTTGGTATGACCTTATTCCGCCGCACACCATCCCACGCACTTATTGTATTTGTATGGATATTTAAAAAGATGAAATTTGCTCCAGGTGGCACTTGAAATGGTTTTCAGTTTTTTATGATTGCGTTAAACAAATATGTTCCAACCAACAACATACATAAGATATCACAACAGAAATGAATGGACCAAAGCAACACAGCGGATAAGTTGTAAGAAAGTACCATCAGGATCAATGTTATCGTTGAATGTCCCGTAATCAAACAAATTGTTGGGAGTAATTCGATCCTCTAGTTAGTTTACTCGAAACGATGTTGTTTTGCTGGCGAGAGCATTGTTGAAAAACATTTGTATAGCTCCAAGGGCTCTGGGCCCTGGATGGTTCAGCCCTAGACTGTGACGGCTCTCCCTCGCTCCTACTGAGCACCTATTCAGTTTTCTTCTCGTTTTCACACTGACTCCATTGTAGCAGGTTCTACACCCATTCATCCCCACACTAATTTTTATTATCACCCCAGCCCTCGGGCTTATGCGTTTTTACCTCTGTAAGTGTATTCCTTCATGTGCTCTAGCTAGGGCCCGGGTGAGCGTTCCAGCAAAGCTCAGTGTTGAACTATTGCATCTAGT
>OX246746.1:19074132-19147731 GCA_945910005.1 Isoperla grammatica
CCCTCCTTATCCCCTCCACTGCTACCAAACCCCCCTCAACTCCGTTAAACAACGAACTGAACAACTGAAACAAACTGATTTTCAGTTACGTATTTCATTTTGTCGGGTTGTCACGGAGTTGAGGGGGGTCGGGTAGCTGTGGAGGGGATATGGAGGGGGCCATTATTCTTAGAGTTTCTCAACTTTAGCTGGGGTCTAGCCCGAGACCCTTACGTCTTTGGAATATCTCCCCCCTTCCCCCCAGGTAGGACGTATGGAGTCTCACGTTCTCTGTCTTCGCTTCTACCCGGACCAGACTTGCATATTCCTTCTCTGCTCCATTGACTCGCGCGGTGGTCAACCACAATACACATAACGTGAGTGTACACTTGCGAGCTACTCAGCTACCGTGCTACACTGCTACACTGCAATACGGTGCGTCAACACTAAAATATTACACAACTGTTTGCGTTATTAGCTTTTACCGTAGTCCTATTACTAAACAAACATTTTGATGCGGGATGTGAGAGAAATTGAATTAGTTCGCTTATTGAAGTGAATTTTGCAGTTCGCTGAGTAGGCAGTAGTTAATACTGTAGAAGCGGAGACGGTTGCATTCTATTTTGATATTAATATTTTAACGCTATTGTTATGCTTGAATTTCGTCTATTAGGAAAACTTCGCGTATTAAGGACTGCAATTAATGTCTGTTAAAGTTAATTAATCAGTTTACCACCCTGCCTGTTTGCTGTGAATAATTATCACTTCCCTGAACGAATTGCTTTTATATCTTGAATCCCAAGGACAAGTAAAACTGATATCGACAGCGTCGAAATCGGCGCCCGTTTTTGGTCCATGATTCAAGGAAGTAGCTGAAATTCATCGTCAAAATGTATTCGCTTGTATTTTTCTCGTCACTAAAAGACACCCCCATCAGACGAGTTTGATCTCCTAGCTTGCGTAAGAAACATTTCTAAGCCCAAACAAAGACATTCACAGCTCACGAGGTGCAGTAGTAATGCTGTGTTTTAGTCAGAAAAGAAGGAAGGGTGGGTAAAGTAAGAGAGTGTGTGAGAGAGAGAGAGAGAGGAGAGAGTGAGAGAGAATTTGGGGGGGGGGGGGTAAAAAAACTAAATTCGCAAGGATTTCAAAGGGCTCCCAGTGCAACTTCACCCAGTCTTCGTTTAGTAACTGTGAATTTAAAAAATGTTAACTAATATTTTTTTGTTTGAAAAAAGGAAATAAGGAGTTGCTATCTTGACAGAGTAATTATCTAGACTGTCAAAGTACGCTTGGCCGGGCCCGAGTTGTTTTTATTGAGACCGACAGAAGTAGCTCAGCTTAGAGCAGTCTATCCCACCCCAGGGGGTGAGCTGCTTCGCCTAAGGGTTCATCAGAACTTTCTTCAGTCAAGAGGTAAATGTTGGAAACGCTGCAGTCAGTTCACAGATATCCTAGGAACAAAGTTTCATCTATTTTGTTAGATAATTTAATGTCAATCCTATTCAGTTATAAAAATGATTTACAAAGGAGGAAAATAAAAGAACTATAGACAATTATTGATAAAGAAACAATCATAAAATAGCAAGGATACCAACAAAAAAACTTCTAATGTAAGAGAAAAAGAACAGTACAAATTAACTGAGACATAACGAATTTAAATAAAGAAATAATAATTTGAGAATAATGGTGACCTATCGCTATTCGCGATGTTGCGTTGTTCGTCGTATGGGAATCTGCTAAGAGACTGCGGCTAAACCATATAGGGCCAGAATAGGAGTATATCATCCTTGAAGGCATTCGTCTTCGTCTTCGTCTTCGTCTTCGTCTTCGTCTTCGTCTTCGTCTTCGTCTTCGTCTTCGTCTTCGTCTTGCTGTAGTTTGTATTTCTATCAAAGCTAAACAATGATTTGCTTCGTGGCTCGTGAAGTGAAGCTAAAGCCTAGGGTTATGAGGCCGAGTTATTGGAATGCAGAAAAACGAACTTTTATTGCAATTGTTACAGCATAGCAACTACCTTTTATATTATCTAAATAAATAGAATTGTTATACAGCAGCAGAAGACCCCAGTCTTTCAGTGTACCGCTTTGACTTTCGGATTATAAATATAGAGGAAGCATCAATAATTATACAGAACACAGGAAACCCAAAACTACTTCACCAACTCATAAAAGCTTACACAAGCTAGAGAGTGAAGTGAACTCTAATTAATAAACCAACATATAACTAATAAACGCCGTAAGAAAATAAAACATAAAGAGGAGCCTCAGTAATTAAATTAGCGTTCTCTATTGGTCTTGAGGATGCCTCAAGCTATTGAAAACGTGATTCATACCTGGAATTTGGATTTGTATAAGCTAGAAAATTAATTTTAAAACATTCAAATTTTGTAATTATTGTTACTAATGGTATTTCCGTAATTATTTATAAATCTTGGACATGATTAAAGAAATTATAATCCTTACAATTTGAATACATATTTCAAAGTTTTATAATTAATTGTTTAGCTGGTACAACATGACATCCAGTGTATGAAAAACTATTTCAGTATCCTGAAGCGTTATCTACATAATAAATTAAATACCGATAATTATACAATATAATTATATATTGTTTTATTCTATAGTATATGGGTTTACACACATTGTTTCAGTTTCAGTCCCACATTATGATTTAATTTAATTCCGTATTCTATTTTGTGAGCAGAAAACGATCAAAATTGCACGAAAATCAATACGTTATTGCTAGTTCAACTTTAAAACGATTCTAAGTCTAACTCGCAGTACTTTCGAAACGTATAGTTAATGTATATACTATGCAATAAAGTATCTTCATTGTTGTGCTGACTTGTTCACACTTTGAAGGTAAGTATCTTGTATAATCTTCACTAATATAATCAGTGACACTTGAAAAGCTTTTTCTATGCTGTTTGAATCCCAGTCTCGTTGACAGCTCCAGTCAAGTCTTCTCTCTCCTCATCGCAAATTAAATTAAGCCTACTCGGAAGCAATATCATCTGAAATCTACCACTTCCGACTATCATGTAGATTGAGAGGGGATGAATAAAATTAATGATAATTCACAACGCCACAGAAATGAGAGAGATATCGAAAATAGAACAAATTCAGAACGGATGAGAATAGGAGGATTTATAAATTATAGGCTACGATTCCGTTTGAAACGTTCTTTATCTGATAGTTTTTACTGCTCAATTACTAAGAGACGTATTTTATTCACACGTTTACAAAATTCAGCTCGAAGTATTAAAAGTTGAAAATTTACCGACGACTTTTTCTTTCCCTCCCCCCACCCCACAAATCGTTTAGTAAAGTAACGCGACTGTCTCGATGGTTTGTTCGATCAATATTGAAGAATTACCCCCTACCCAACGCAATATAAATGTGAAGGTGATATGATGGTGAATGATGGTGATGACGATGACGATGAGTCGATGACGATGATGATGATATCTGATTATCTCGTTCTATTCCAGCAGAATGAATCCTTGTCCACATAGTAACCCAACGTTCTGCTGCTCCAGCAAAATGTTCTTTGAGTTCAGCAAGAATCTGGTAAATATTTTCTCCGTGATAGCTACGAGAGCAGGACGTCAAGTATGATATGTACCAGTGCGACTAGGCTTATAGGCTATCGTTCGCCTCGATGTGCTCGTCTTACTATTGACGAAGCTGACTTTCAGAAGAGGGCCAACCGTCGCCATGTATTAGGAGCAGTTAGGGCTAGTTTACCATAGCTTTAATCCGGCGATTTTCTCTTAATCGGAGATCAAAAATGGCACCCGGTAGAAGCCACCATACATTTTGTATGTAACGTTTGTTGAAACCATGATAACCAATCCGAGATTAGGAAATCGACCGATTAAAAATGTTGGTGAATTCGGACCTTAGAGAAGTAAACATTAGGATCTAGAATAAAACTATACGATGAAACCAGTCGTGTTTCTTCTTTTCCGATTTATGTACAGGAGTAAATAATGATTATTGACTATTGTTTATTCACATGTAAACCTTTGTATCAACTATTTACGTCTTCCATAAAGCAATAGGTACATTCGTACTGCTACGTGGCAGAGAATATGGTTGCCTGGCCTGATAAAAATGTTTGCCATCATAGATAATGAATTTATTTTTTATTCAGCTGTGACTACATTATAATGCAACATTGGCGTGGTTGTATTGTCAATAGAACAGCGGCCAGCGGAAATAATACATTGTATGTACATTGAGAGTTCACAGCTAACATGCATTGCTGTGACTACGGGCTCGAATCCCGTATCGGCGATCCTGATAACATGTTTTTGAGGTGACTAGATTGTTTTAAACAATAATTTGGTGAGGGTCACATTGTAACCTACAGGAATTACCCTACTTGAAGGTAATTTGAGATACTTCTTCTCGACAAAATTGCCATGATTCTGAGAATAAGCCTTTTAAATAAAAAATAATAATGATGTGTCATGCACCGCACGCACGTCATTATGTGCGAATAAAGATGATTTACCAAAATCTCAGTGTAGGCGCAGGATGTACTGTCGAAACTTAAAAGTAATAGAATAATAATTGCTCTGTTTTACAACGTGAGATTGAGATTTGCAACATTACAAAGTTTTCACAGTTTATACTAAGCTAAAAATCATCGTCGTACGCAGGCTACGTTGGTCCGCTATGAGCCCAGCCGAACATGTACTTCCCATCTCTTCAATTCTCCCCCCTTCCGTTCATTTCCTTCTTTCCTTCACTAAAGCCCTGACGCGATTGAGGGGAAGGGGAGGGGAAGTCTGCTCCATGCTATAGCAAGCCTCCTTTCTCTCAATGAGTTACCGAGTTTATGAAGCTTCATTATTTCAATTATTTCTTAAGGTTCTTTAGTTATCAAAAAGTTACAAATGAAAAATATTTTCCGAGACGCAATCTAGCTATCATTAGGAACATTTTAGAGAGCAGTGTAAAATGCAAATCTTAACTACAAAACTAACCCCCTTGTTATAGCAAAATTATTATGAGTTATTTAACGGGTTGAATTTTTAATTTGCGAGGAAGGTTGAACCTTCCATATTAATATTATGGTTGTTTGTACCCCGTGACAACTGCTGACAAGTGGCCAGCTCAAACAAGGTTCCTCACTTACATTTCTATATATACGAACAGAAAGGCCTATGGATTGTTTCTTGGAGTTCATCTATATTAAAACAAATAAAAGAGTAAGGGTTAAGTAAAATAAGCATATTTTTCTGACCTCGAAACAATCGATGTGTGTCTGTCTACATTCGAAAATCAGTCATTCAAAAAGAACTCTGGTTAGGAGGTTGGAACTTATGATGTGGTACAGTGTTGGGTATAGCCGTATTAAGTCATCGTCCCCATCCTTTGGTTTGTTTTCTAATTACCATATTTTGAAGGTAACAAACCGGGACAAACTTTAGTTCGCACAAACCAGGTCCAGGGCAGAGCCCCGGAGCCGTCGGGGGAGAGAATTTTTCCAAGGTATATATATGCGTCAAATGCCCCAAAAAGCAGTTGGCTTACATGATTCATGAAAATGACTTAAATGGGATATATATGAGTTCGGCAGAGTAGAGTACTAGTAATTGTACAGGAAATCATTTTCAATGAAAATTAATGTAATTTTATTGAAAAACGAAAATACATTCAATTTGGAACGGCGTTAGTTGACACTTGACAAAATTCCGTGACATTTCTTCCCTCAAATTACAAAACGGTACAAATACGTTATTTTCATGAGTCTCTCGGGACACCGGTATATTAGTGTTCGGAAAACGATACTTTACCCGTCAAACCGGTACGTCTGGTCACCTTATTTATTCTTATGTATAGCGTGCGTATTGACCCTAGTCAAACTACTTTACATAACCACGTAGATGTGTACACAGATGAAGCCCACGGTCTATCTACAGGTTGCGGGTGGGCAGGAGGAGAGGTAAACAGTATGACCTCATTACACAGGACACAGGAACCTCCTGGCAGGATGTCGTCAGGATCACTCGCTCCATTCATCAGGATACGACACGATACACCTATACCGAGACAAAAACTAGACGATTACAAAATGGAAAACAAAACGTAAGACGAAGGAATGAAAACAAAAACAAGATGGGCCCGGAATACCTTCCTTCTCCAGCTCCTTCCCCTATTGACATTGTCACTCGTCCACGTCAGCGCAGGTGCTGCAGTAAGCGGCAATTCTCCAGACTATTTCAGCCAGCTCCCATCAAGATTTGTATACAAGAAAAAAGTTCTTTGTGTGGAACTCGAAAAACCAGAAGGAGATAATTACACCCTGGATTGTTCTCATTTTCCAAGAGCGAGCTTTGGTTTAGTGAGGTGGGGGGGGGGGGGGGGGGGGCGGAGGGGGGGATAGAGACCCGCCGTTTTCGAAATTAATAGGATTTTAACACTGGCTTTGATTGATTATCTCTACATTGAACAAGACACAACGTTTCGAGTGTGGGTACGTTACGAAAAAGTTAAATAAATAAGCAAATGTGTATTTATTGTCGGCCCACTAAATTACAGGTATACTGATTTTCAGTGGTGAGAGACATTTATACAATTTATTATGTTTACCTCGTTGCAATGACGGCTTCAAAGTCGTCGTTTACATGTACACCAGCACCCTCCCACATAGATAGATTAAAGTCAAGTTTTAAGTAAAAAAAATCCCCAGGCCAAAACGGGAATCGAACCCTGGACCATCCGCATTTGATGAAGCAAGAATCAGGAATGAACCAACTACAAACGAGCCACGAGCCACAGAACTAACATTTACTAAGAAACTAAGCTATATATTAACATTCATCATGCTACTGCCTATCAAACATAATACATTACTTGATTTACCTCCCGTATAGATATTATATAGTTACACCTATAATCCGGTATCTGTGGTTACACTGTTTGAAGACGGAGGGAGATTTCAAAAGGAAAATAAGCTTGTGCCTTGTTTGTTTTGTTTTGTTTGTTAGATCAAACGTTTGCCATTTTTCACAAAATGAGCAGGAAGATTTCATTCTTTATATTTCTTGTATTTTCTTACAATAAAGCATTGTATTAAACTGCAAAACAGACACTTTAATATTCCTACCAAATTATTACTGAAATGTTCGTCAGTTTTTCTCCTGCTCAACCATGAGAGACTGGTCTAACGGTATTGGGCTGAGAGCATGGTTTACGGTATTGGGCTGAGCTCATGGTCTACGGTATTGGGCTGAGCTCATAGTCTACGGTATTGGGCTGAGCTCATAGTCTACGGTATAGGGCTGAGCTCATGGTCTACGGTATTGGGCTGAGATCATGGTCTACGGTATTGGGCTGAGCTCAAAGTCTACGGTATGGGCTGAGCTCATAGTGTACGGTATTGAGCCGACAGTACATTCTGCACGGGCGTGTGTGACTATGACACGGGTGTTTGCTTCGCAACGGTTTCTGTAGTAAACATCTCACAGTGAGAGCGACATGAATGGTGCTCATTGAGTGATAAGAGCTTCTCTCATCTCCCAGGAGACACCCAGCAAATCCAGAGAACAATCAACTGTGGGCTTCTGCTTTGACAGCTCGAATTAGAGCAATCACAGACAAATAAAATACCACATATATACCTTCGATTTGAAATGTATTGCAACTATCAATTATCAATTAATAATAATAATTATCTATCAACTCGAAAGTCATTTTAACACAGGAAATAATACAAAACATAATAGAAACGGCTATTGAATAAAAAACATTTGTATTATTATTTTGATGTGGGAAAAAATTGAAAAAACCTCCTCGGACAAATGTATGTGCATTAATACCCATTACAAACATACTGGATTATGATGATTCTTGTTACTTTGCGTCTCTATTATTGCAATCATGCTATTCGAGACGATGAGGGGTGATGATGTATAGGACAATTACAAAAACGTTTAAACCCATACCTCATGCGGGATTCGAACCCACGTCCCTAGGTGCCACGCTTAGGACATACGCCCCAACTACATGAGCCACCGCATACGGCCAACTTGTTTGGTTCCCATAAAATAAGCAATAATCTCAATAGTATTTTTTAACATTAATTGCCCTTTATAGATAAACATATTGTAAACGACGGACAGTTATGTACAAGTTTAATTCACATTGTTGCACACTCTCGCACCCTCCTCGATATCGACTAAGCTATACAGACTGATACCTGTTTTGGTGAGCTAAATTTTCGATCATAAGATAAACAACGTTTTGCTGACGTCTATAGGATTACGATGGCATAAAAATCCGATACATTCCAGTCAACATTAGAATTGTGAAGGCCACAAGAATCTATGGCACGCCATCACCACCCGTCCTATCTTACCAAGCGATTCTGAGGTGTGCCACGCGCTTCTAGGGAACGCTCACCGACACACGTCATAAAGTCGCCATAGACAGTACGAAAGTAATGTTTACTGCTCATCGCCACACATGTGCATCCGTAATAATGTCGTCATAACGAGCCACAAGTCGTCATAGACAGTTCGAAAGTAATGTTTACTGCTCATCACCACACATGTACATCCGTAATAATGTCGTCATAACGAGCCACAAGTTGTCATAGAGAGTACGAAAGTAATGTTTGCTGCTCATCGCCACACATGTGCATCCGTAATAATGTCGTAATAGCGAGACACAAGTCGTCATTGAGAGTACGAAATTAATGTTTACTTCTCATCGCCACACATGTGCAATGTGCATCCGTAATAATGTCGTAATAGCGAGCCACAAGTCGTCATTGAGAGTACGAAATTATTTACTTCTCATCGCTACACATGTGCATCCGTAAGAAAGTCTCATACATATAGTACGTAAGTAATGCTCGCTGCTCATCGCTATACGCGTGTGTCCGTCATCAAGGCGTCATACAGACTACGAAAGTAATGTTTGCTGCTCATCGCCACACGTGTGAATCAACATCGGTAGGACGGAATACAACCACGATACATGTGAGCCCCCCCCCCCCCCGCCCGGTCCTCGATTGTCTTTAAGGAGCGAGAGAGCTACGCACTGGCACTCGTTTTCATTCACAAGTGATAGGGAACACTCCTGGAGTGGGCCTTCTAGCCATATATCGACCCCCTACACACCTCCTAGTCCCTCTATCCCCACTACTTCTCCAAGCATACTCGATAGCCAATCACAGAGCTGTTCGCTTTACGCCATGTGGGTCGACTTCATTCTAATCAATGAGCAGTAGGGGTGTCACGTTAACCGCTAGACAAAGAACACTTCACGTTGTTCCATCATTTCGTTAATTTCAAACTAAAGCTCTGTACAAAAGTGATCGAGAAACGTTTGACGAGTGCGCTAGGTGCGATTGTGATCGTCTCTGACGTGAGTTACGGGGCTTGGTGCACAGTTGTGGGTAACCGTGACTCCCCCCACCCGGCGTCGAGATGGACTCTTCCACTCCATTTCAGCTGACTCTCGTACTCGGTCGTATACGCGCGGAGACTCTCCTCTCCTTCGGTCTCGTAGTAAGATGATGGGATGTCCTCAGTGTAGCACAGACTCGAGCTAGTGTGCTTTGTGCAGCGTCGCCGAACACACGCTTGCTCGGAGCGAGCCGGACTCCGACGTCGGAATCCCGCCGATACAATGAAATCCCATGTCACAAACAATGCGATCGGATTGGAGGAAATTAATCAAAATTAAATGCAACGAGAGTTGATTTAATTTTTGTTGGTGTGCTTGCGTGTGTGTGTCAGTGGGAGAATTTTACGTTCACTTTCATCTGTAGCCCTTGAACGTAGTAGGCGGCCGATAGTTCCGAAGCCCAACGCAGGCTTTGAAATATGCTCAAGTTTCTCACCCACAAGCTTAGGACACATTCTCTGAATGAAGAGCATCTTAATCACTATAAGGTAAAGACTGTTATTTTGTTATTATAATTATTATTATCCCTCAGTCACCTTCGTTGAAGGTCAAATGAGGGGCCGAGCCTGCTTGGTTTCACTAAAATGGCTGCCACGGTAGGCTCGATAGTAGAACAAAGGCAGTCAAGTTTGGAGATTTTCTCCTAATTGCTTCGAGTGACGTATGCTCATGACAAGCACACCACTGATCAATTGGAACTTTAAGAAGCGTTCGCAATGAGAATTACGTTCGTCAGTGGTATCCTCGCAGTGCAATAGAGAGTTGAATCGGTGCCAACACCAGTCCCGAAAGATGGCTGACTGGGTGGCAAGTGGATTTGGACAGTGTTGTTATGTATTATGATGTTATTTTTCTCCGTTTCAGGCAGACGAGGATCACGATTCGGGAACAGAGTCTGACGACGAGACTGGGGAAGCTGACGACCCGGGAAGCAGTAAGTCAAATCTATTTCTATAATTACTATCAGCGTTGCGTTGTTTACTACGCTAATCCGGTGCATTCTTACTCCGTGTGTGACAACTAAACCTACTACCCAAGCTGAATATATTCTTCGCTTTAAATAGTACCCTAGTTGAAGTTCCTCTTCAATCAATGAATCGAGTGATGTTTCATTGAGCAAGTCGGTTACGTCTTGAAATCGCACCCCGCACGTGGTCGTATGTTTTAATCTATCGTTACAACATTAATTGTAATGTTTGTAATTATTTAAAGAGCATGTAGCCAACGATCGTGAGTCTCGAACCCTTTACGTACGCCGTGGGCTAATTAACATTCCACAAAGTAAAAATCACTGTGTTTTGATCTAGAGCCAGAAATGGAGCCGTGCTCAACTAGTAAGCATTTTTCGACGATGTAGCTGCACTTAAAAAATAAATACGCGTTTTAGATAAATGGAACCAAAGGCGGTGTTATTTTCAGAACGAGTTGATAAGTGGAAATTACTCGTTTCGTTTCACCTTCAGTTGTGGTAGGTAAGGTTATCGCGATGTCTGGACGCACAGCACAGCAAGGGTATATAAACAAGACAGTGCATCTTTCTTGAGCACTAAATAGCCTATACGAAGGCCGGAAGGTGGTGGGAATACTATGTACGTGCCAATCCCAACACAAGCCAAGACCCAACCAACCAGACAAACAATTTGCATAATAATATGTGTCTTTAATTACCTCAAGCACGACTTAGCCTCGCAAATAAACGCACATCTGTTTCTGGATGTACATATTCGTACATGGTTGTTATTATTATTATTATTATTATTATTATTATTTTATTATTATTATATTATTATTATTATTATTATTATTATTATTATTATTATTATTATTATTATTATTATTATTATTATTATTGTTATTATTATTATTATTTATAACGATTTGTGTTTGTTTAGATTTCGATTTCTTTTGTTGCCAGTGTTATTGTAAGGGCAATGTTATTTGCACTTCTATCATTGCAAGATAAATATATAAGTGGTTTGTCCACCCGCGCAATTACACAATGATGGATAGTCAGCAAGGACACTCTTGGCGCTTCTCTCAGTAAAAAAGATACCGTACCGCGTACATCAATCTCGTATTACGAGAATATAGGCGAGGCGCGTAGGAACTCTACTATGCCGCACTTACTATAGGCTACTTGAAACGCTAAATCCATTGGGTGGGTGGGGGAGAATCTTCGCATTCTCTTTCGTTTTGTACGCGACGGATTACTGACCTAGCCAGCGATCGAACCAGCGGAAGCAGAAATAACGCATTTGAGATTTATACAAGCATTTCTTTCCGTCACTCGTAGAGCACCTTATGACCCAATAGTGTTCCTTGACTCCACTTGTTTCAGGACACATAATGGCCCAATAGTGTTCCTTGACTCCACTTGTTTCAGGGTCAGGGCACATCATGGGCCAATAGTGTTCCTTGACTCCACTTGTTTCAGGGTCAGGGCACATCATGGCCCAATGGTGTTCCTTGACTCCACTTGTTTCAGGGTCAGGGCACATCATGGGCCAATAGTGTTCCTTGACTCCACTTGTTTCAGAGTCAGGGCACATCATGGCCCAATGGTGTTCCTTGACTCCACTTGTTTCATGGTCAGGGCACATCATGGCCCAATAGTGTTCCTTGACTCCACTTGTTTCAGGGCACATCATGGCCCAATGGTGTTTCTTGACTCCACTTGTTTCAGGGTCAGGGCACATCATGGCCCAATAGTGTTCCTTGACTCCACTTGTTTCAGGGTCAGGGCACATCATGGCCCAATAGTGTTCCTTGACTCCACTTGTTTCAGGGCCAGGGCACATCATGGCCCAATAGTGTTCCTTGACTCCACTTGTTTCAGGGTCAGGGCACATCATGGCCCAATAGTGTTCCTTGACTCCCCTTGTTTCAGGGTCAGGGCACATCATGGCCCAATAGTGTTCCTTGACTCCACTTGTTTCAGGGTCAGGGCACATCAGGGCCCAATAGTGTTCCTTGACTCCACTTATTTCAGGGCACATCATGGCCCAATAGTGTTCCTTTACTCCACTTGTTTCATGGTCAGGGCACATCATGGCCCAATGGTGTTCCTTTACTCCACTTGTTTCAGGGTCAGGGCACATCATGGCCCAATAGTGTTCTTCGACTCCACTTGTTTCATGGTCAGGGCACATCATGGCCCAATAGTGTTCCTTGACTCCACTTATTTCAGGGCACATCATGGCCCAATAGTGTTCCTTTACTCCACTTGTTTCATGGTCAGGGCACATCATGGCCCAATGGTGTTCCTTTACTCCACTTGTTTCAGGGTCAGGGCACATCATGGCCCAATAGTGTTCCTTGACTCCCCTTGTTTCAGGGTCAGGGCACATCATGGCCCAATAGTGTTCCTTGACTCCCCTTGTTTCAGGGTCAGGGCACATCAGGGCCCAATGGTGTTCCTTGACTCCACTTGTTTCAGGGTCAGGGCACATCGTGGCCCAATAGTGTTCCTTGACTCCCCTTGTTTCAGGGTCAGGGCACATCAGGGCCCAATGGTGTTCCTTGACTCCACTTGTTTCAGGGTCAGGGCACATAATGGCCCAATAGTGTTCCTTGACTCCACTTGTTTTAGGGTCAGGGCACATCATGGCCCAATAGTGTTCCTTGACTTCACTTTTTTCAGGGTCTGGGCACATTATGGCCCAATCGTATTTGTTCACTGCAGTTATTTTTTAGGAAACATTTTGGTCCAATAATGTTCGCTGACTACTTATTTCCGGGACGATAGTAATCAGAATAATGTTTCATTACTTATTTTAATGCACCTCATATAGCCAATCATATTTCTTTACTCCACTTATTTCAGGACATGTTACGGCCCGATTCTTTATTTTATTCATTTCAGAGGAAATAATTTCCCAACAATTCTTTTTCTCTCCTCTAAGACTGTGAGGGCAAATGGCATTGGGGTAAATACCAACTAGACATAGACGTACGTTTTGTGTGGGCTTCATGACAATATGTTGGACAATAAGTACATCCCCGAAGTGGGAGTATGAGCCAAGTAACAATAGTAGGTACCATCTGAATAGTGGCGAAACACTCCCAACTCGATACCTACCAATCTACCACAGTAGGTCGATGTAATAATTGAACCTAATCAAATCACCGTGCCCTAATGGTGCGGGTCAAATCAAAGGCGCATTAGAATATTGCACATGCAGGTCCGGGCGGGGCGGGAGCTCGGTCAGACTGCGTTCAATTCACTTTGACCTGTACGACCTACCCTAATGCTTTTGTCAATATTGGCACCACGGGAGCGCTAGCTAGCTAAATAAGCTGGCCACACAAAAGAACATAGACGTGGGGGGGGGGGGGGGGGGGGTATGGTGTGGCAGCGACTATGAATTAGGCGACATGCGAGTCTCAACTGTTAAAACTGCACACAATCTCAAGGTTTTAGAAATACCTTACGGACGCTAGATAATATTAAAAAGTGGTTACTAAAGAACATTTGCTTTCATAAGAACTAAAAAAAAAAAAACACTAGATGAACACAATTTCAAATATCGCAATAATTAGTGTTGTCGTTAGACAAACCAATTAGTTATTAATTCTTGAATTGGCTCGGCTAAAACATCAACCGTATGGATAAAATATTTGAAACGTTCTTTTTGATCCAGGGTTTAGTTCTTTCGAAACTAAATGTTGGTTACAATGCTTAGTAACCAATTTTTCAATATTGCGGAGCATTCTCAATACGCGGTCTTACCCATGTTATAAAAATAGAAGCCAACTTTCGAGTTTAGGCTCTTTATGATATAATTATGCTAAATTAAACAAAGTCGAAATTTTCTGTCTTTCATACATCGTTCATAAGAAAGATGTGTATATAGATAAGTACTACTGGTACGTTAGCTTTCATACTAATCAAGATAGTATGTATGTAATATTAAAAAACATCCTTATTAAAGGGTTTAGTTGATGTATAGCGACGAATGTCCCCACATTACGAGCGAATGATCATTGGAACACGTGACAAATCAATGTGTTCCGCCTGTCTCAGAATATAGCCAATGAAAATCAAAATCTTTGCCAGAACCTATGGTAGCGATTTTACATTAATCACTTAAAACACAGATAACTGTGCTTAAAATGTTATTGCAAAAATTGTGATTTAAACGAACGTTCCTTGAATTTTGATGAATCGGTGTTGTATAATTTTATTTTACCCATATCAAAGTTAATAGAACAAGAAGTCGATTTATAGTTAGTTACTCTCATGAATGTGAAAGTGAACATGAATATTGTTGAACAGTATTTATGCAAGTACAAGATTTCTTATGTAAGAGCAAATTTGCAAAACATCTTGTTACCGATGCATATGCAAATTTATAACCAACAATGCTAATTTAAACATTGTCTCAAGTTGGAAACAAAACATGTAGGAAGGGGCGGAGGTGGGATCAGGGGCCAACAAGAACTATTTTTGACCCCCTTTCTGTCGAGGAACATCACGAAACATAAATTTGAAGGTAGGGACGATTATAGGGATGGGGAAGTTGCCCCCAATGAATAGTGCGTATAAATATGCATCAAGATCTACTAGAATGGAAAGGAAATTTGACCGACCCCATTTGCCGTCGAATCAATGATTGACACCAACTGAGGGGGTCATATCTTCCGCATAAATATTGGGGGGGGGGGGGGGGGGGGGGGGGACATGTTTTTGGAAGTGCCTGGTCCCGGGACCTGAGCCCAGGCAGAAAGAAGAAGAGTCACATTTGAAGTCCCGTGAGCCACCGCTATCGGTATAGTTGGGCATCGAACTCGACCTCGTTAATCGTGTAGACCGGTGCCCCCTCGTTGAGCTCTAGCTGCCTGCACAGTGCACACACCGCTCAGTCAGGCAGAATACTTGTTCACTGGGTTTTAATCAATCGGCGTTGAAGTTGGAATTGTACACGAAGCACAAAGCTATGCTTTGGGTTTCAATTACCAAAGAGAATAGTTGTAATCTGGGTGCAGTGCTACTGCTGTACACGGATAGTTCGAGCCCCGATGAGCGTTGGGTGGTTCGCTCAATTTTATTGGGTATTTGGTTAGCTAATCAATATCCCTTGTCAAAAGCGATCAACCTTTCTAGCTGGAGAAAACAGGGAGCGAGGGAGAGGGAGACGGAGAGATAAAACGGAAGAGAGGGACTCACTCGTCCTCTCGGTCTTTTGTCTCCCTCAACCTTCACAATAAAAAATAAATCCCTCTTAAACACGGGATTGAAAAGGAAAAAAGTTGCACGTAACTTAATATACAGACCTATCCTATCCCTTCTCCTCGTACAAGCGATTTAAATTTCACTCCGCCCTGGTTGTTACCGAGTCAAGAGTATTGTATGGTTCACTCGTACAGCTAGAGTACCGCCTGGGGAAAATAGAGAACAGTAGAATACTCCAAAGCAGACCATGGAAGCCAACATAATAAGCATAACTACGGATCCGAAAATATAGTTACAATGGTAAGTAAGATGAACTTGATTTTCAAGTGACATTTGTCGAACGAGCTTTGTGTTGGTGATGAATAATGTGTATTGCGATTAAAATACTCTTCAGAGGCGTATTCAAGGAAGGGCAAGGGAGTATGGGGTTCAAACCTCTTTATGCTCTGCTGATTTTGGCTGTGAAGTAGGAACGAACGGAGAAAGAGGAGGAAAAAACTACCACTTTCACATGAATATGTTGCTCTCAGTGGCACACTAAACGAAACTTATGATTGTAAGCTATGTCGAAAGTGTTTTTTCCGATTCAGAAACGTGTTTTCTAGTATTCTAAACGTCAAATATGACAAAATTTTGCCCTCGGCGAAAAGACCTCCGGCGGCTGGAGTTTCGCCCAGTTCCCTACCTCTTTGCGATGTTCGATCCCCCCCCCCCCTTATTGTACGTTTCTGGGTACTCCGCTGTGTCGTATCTTGTGAAACATTCATGTTGTGCAGTTTTCCATCCACCATTGGATAAAAAAAGTATTTAATATATACTTAACGCTATTAAAGATAATGCCCTGAAAATATGTCACTATATTTTGTACCAAAGTATGTAGATATTTAATTAAACCACACCAACAATTGTTTTTATCGGCATTATTCGTTTCTGGCGAAGCTTGACTTGACGTAAAGCGGATTAAATTTACAATATTTGCACTGAAAACTTACGCAAAATATTTTGTAGCACACATTGAAACGTAAATGTATCTAATTGAGAGCTATAATATGTAGTACATATTTTAGAAATTACTGGGCCCCGTTGGCACTTAGCCCCCCCCCGGCCCCCTCCCCTCTTTATTTTGAAACCTTGTCACGTGTCGCGAGAGTTACTTACGCCAAAAGTTGTTTCGGAAACGGAAACTGCACATTTTTTTTTGCGAATTTGCATTTAGCTGTTCCAAAGGTCGTGTGGCCTGTTTGTACCACATATCCTGGTTCCCCATGCGAGGTCTTTCGGAGCGCGGAACCCACGTCCCCTGTCGACGTTTCGCGTCCTGTTTCACCTTGTAAACAATGTTAACACATATCCTGGCTGGTCCCTCGTGCAATGCCTTTCGGACCGCGAAACCCACGTCCACTGTCGACGTTTCGCGTCCTGTTTCACCTTGTAAACAATGTTTACACATATCCTGGCTGGTCCCTCGTGCAATGCCTTTCGGACCGCGAAACCCACGTCCCCTGTCGACGTTTCGCGTCCTGTTTCACCTTGTAAACAATGTTTACACATATCCTGGCTGGTCCCTCGTGCAATGCCTTTCGGACCGCGGAACCCACGTCCCCTGTCGACGTTTCGCGTCCTGTTTCACCTTGTAAACAATGTTTACACATATCCTGGCTGGTCCCTCGTGCAATGCCTTTCGGACCGCGAAACCCACGTCCCCTGTCGACGTTTCGCGTCCTGTTTCACCTTGTAAACAATGTTTACACATATCCTGGCTGGTCCCTCGTGCAATGCCTTTCGGACCGCGAAACCCACGTCCCCTGTCGACGTTTCGCGTCCTGTTTCACCTTGTAAACAATGTTTACACATATCCTGGCTGGTCCCTCGTGCAATGCCTTTCGGACCGCGGAACCCACGTCCCCTGTCGACGTTTCGCGTCCTGTTTCACCTTGTAAACAATGTTTACACATATCCTGGCTGGTCCCTCGTGCAATGCCTTTCGGACCGCGGAACCCACGTCCACTGTCGAGGTTTCGCGTCCCGTTTCATCTTGTAAACAATGTTAACACATATCCTGGCTGGTCCCCCGTGCAATGCCTTTCGGACCGCGGAACCCACGTCCACTGTCGAGGTTTCGCGTCCCGTTTCATCTTGTAAACAATGTTAACACATATCCTGGCTGGTCCCCCGTGCAATTCCTTTCGGACCGCGGAACTCACGTCCTCTGTCGACGTTTCGCGTCCCGTTTCATCTTGTAAACAATATTTCATTTTAACACACGTGACAGATTTCTTTACTTCATCACATACGGAATGCTACTACTCTGTTGCAATCAACGTAAGTGTAACGTTCTCATGAACGCTAAAGTGCTATACTCAGCAATCAGCACCCCTTCAGACTAAAGACATCCTTGTACATAATTGCTTATTTTTGTTTTCGTCACTTATTCCCGTTTACACTTTATCTAAACAATTCATTGCGTGTTGATTTATAGAGCCCGGAATGCATTATATCAAGAATCACGTGTAAGTGTTTGAATAGTTTTGACAGCATGCAAGACTGACGCAGATGACGATGTAATGGAGACACTGAGCACAAGACGGGTCACAGAGTCGGCCATTCATTCTTACGATTATGTCGACACTTTGAAAGGTAAATCCGCGCTTGCTATTTCCATATTCACATAAGTTCGCTCGCTACCTACTTTGTTCACTGATCGCTGCGATCGTTAGGATTAACCTAGAACTTATCTCGAGGCTTTTGCATTCTATCAATTATCAGTCTAATCTAATGGTAATGGGGCGTTCACATTTACATCGTTTTACATTTATTTACCATTAGCGGGACTCTACTGTTTGGGAGACGGAAATTATTCTAAATTTGAGTTATTCTCCACTGAGTGTTCTGACGGTTTCCCCACACATATGATAAGGATCACAAAACAATTCTATAAACACATTTATAGGAAACGATGATTGCTGATTTGACTTTCAGCTAATTGGGTGCTTACTAATTGTTATTGTGTATGCAGAGAACTTCATTAAACGCGAGATTCAACGTAGTCTACACCAAAGCTGTTGATTACTTGCCTGAAGACTTAACTGATGTTATGTTAAATTCTATCGAAGGAAAGAATTTAAAAAGTGTGGTCCGAATTAAAATGTGTTTTCGATTTGATATCTACAATGTAAAAAAGTCAGGCTAAATAAATAATAAATATGTTGAGCGTCGAATACAAATGCTTTTCAATTTATAGCAATAAGGGAATAGGGGGAACTTCTTTTTCCACATTATTATCGAGACCACAATATGAGTTATTATCCCTACAAAGTTGAAGAAGTTTTCTTGTAATGACTCATAGTAGCGTATCGAAGGTTTTAGGGGACGTATTATGTTGAAACTACCTTTAGATTCTAGGCTTGTACACATCGGTCTGTGATCATAAAAGCATAGCATTTGGCGCATTTCCATTGCTAATACATAATTTCCATAAGTTCGTGTAGTACGGAGCTGTGCTGGTTAACTACACGTCGAGTTAGGTAAGTTGTTTGTGCTTTCTGCTTTGAGAGCTGGGATCTCGGCGTTCGAAACTCTTACTGAAATTGAAAGGGAAAATGGACGTCGCGCTTTGAAACTTTCCCTATAGAAGTTACGTAATACTTTGATTTCATTAGTAAATACTTTTGAGTTTGTGTTGCGAGGTCCCCCGAACTAGCAGTGATTTGATATACTTTCGAAAACCAATATTTTCAATACCTGTCTCGCATCCCTTGATATTTTATTTAACCACGACTTTCAGTGAGCCTTTCAACGCACCCTATACCTTTATTGGACCACGTTTCAAGACAAAGAAACCACATCAAACATTGTTTAGCTTGCTTCTAGATCGAAATCGATTGGATTTTTCTGTTCTCTCTTTGAGCTTCCAATGTCATTTCTCAGCGGTGTGTGTGGTGACGGGACCTCTTTTACTACTCTCTGCTAAAAAACAAAATTTAGTCGTTGGTCTTTATTCCCGTCGGTTGGTGGGGCTTGCCACTGACAAAAGTATCGAAGACAGAGTGAAGGGGGGTTCAAAGTGCTCGAGTACTGATATATATCAAGCGAGTGGATTGTACATTATGTTTTAGACATTATTCTGTCCTGGTTGGGTAATATAGTTCTAGCGAAGTAGGCTACCTACGAGAATAATCAGGGTGTGTGGTTAAAAGTTACTTTGGCGTTTGTAACAATAGTCTGATATATATTAAAAAATTGCCCTATTTCTGTTTTTAGAAATTAATGATTTCATCTGTTGATTATTGTTACTTAATCTGTATTTTCAATTAATATTCACAAGACATTTCGTCTAAAACGCTAAGCTCGTCGTAACTTTAAAGTTGATTCATCGTTTAATAAAACGTTTCTAAATTTATTTTTGCCACCGCCAGACGGGGCAACCGTGAACACATTCAGTGCTCGGTGTAAAAATAACCAACTCGGAATTGAGATACAATAGTAAATCTTAAAGAAAGAAACAACACAATTGCTTGGTTACCGTTTGTATTTATGGCGGTACACGATTTTTTTTCAAAGTGTTATATGAAGGCTAGCAGAAGGCAATAACACATGTTCAATGTGTTTTCTAAAATAAAATAAAATTCATTCACATCAAGTTTATAGCCTATAGAAAATTATGAGAGCATCAATTTACCAAAACAAAATATGTAATGTTCGCTCAAGTTTGTACTCGTTCAGCAGTTTTGTAGACGTTCTTCTCTAATAACTGCTGAGGTCTATTTTTTTGCGTTATTCTAGTAGAATAGTAGACAACACATCCCACACTCAGAAGCAAACTAAAAATTTCCCCTCTCAGTTCTTCGCTCGTAATATTTTCAAAACCCCGCCGAATAGACATTTCCAAAGGAAAGTTGATCAATCAGTATACTCCTTTTTTTTCATAAACCTCCTTCCCAATGTGTATATATTCCAATATTTTTACTATGGATACAAATAACACCATATTTTAAAATATGGAGCTAATATTCACCAAAGTATCTCTTTTCTATTATTACGTCTTGACAAAGTAATCATTCGTTGATTCAACTTATAAAGCTCGCTGCGCTGTGCTCGCTGTCTTCGATATTATTGTCATACATCAGTTCTGTACGTTCACAAAAATTACCTTCGAAACCGTTGTTCTGGTACCAAAACAATGTCTTGCTCACAACTCTATTAGGTTGAATGCATGAATTGTGTCCTCCAGTGGAGTAATATATTTAATGCACGATATACACTCAAAATATTATTTTATTATGATATTAATTAATAATATTATTTCCTAAGTGGTTTGCTTATAATTAAATATCTATAGTGGCGAAGTGCGTAACCAGGCACACAAGTTCTAGGGCTTAGTGTATGGTGACTAATCGGCGTCATTAATGATAGGAAAAGCAGACTAAGGACTGCGCTTAGACAAGAAATTAGTTCTTGTATTGATGCCATGCAACTACCTGAAAGTAAAACTTCATCATGTCAGTCATAATTAATACATAATGTTCAGTTATCAGAAAAAAGTGTGCATGATGATGCATGATGCATGATGATGCATGCAGATACGGTATAATTATTCGACTTTTTGCGTACTTGGTAATTTTTCCATCCTCAAGCGTTGGTGGCAAAGCCCTCAAAACCTACCGGAGAATAATTTCGTAGGAATCACTCATTACCCCATGCGGATGCGGTGCCCCTCTTTAGTGACTAACTAAAGGTAGATTAGGGGCCGTATGTTAAGCACAGGACTTGTTGCTATATACAATTCTTTTATTTTAATGCTATTTTTCATAAGAAGAACGAACTCCATAGCAACCATAAAACAAATCACATAACTCGATGGTGCAATCCACCCTTATAGGATGTTTGGATAGTTCGAAAGGGATGTCCGAGTGCTGTAAGTAGGACTCAATCTCAGCATTAGCTTCGGGACCGAGGAAAACCTCGGAATTCATCTTCTTTCAGGTTTGCCGGTGACCGGTATCGAACCGGCGACCTCCAGAATTAGAGCCTCGCGTGTTGCCACTGAGCCACCTTTATCAGATACCAGAGAAATACATTTATTATGGGGATGAGAATAGCAACATTACGTTTAAACTGAATCCCTACTGTATTGAATATTGAACCCCCAGTACAAGTGTTAACGTGTAGGTGTGTACTTTCGATGACAGCTTCCCCTACTGTATTTGTAGGTGTGTACTGTGGAACTGGATAGCAACCTCACCCCCACTGGAATTGTAGTTGTAGGTGTGTGGTCTTAATATGCAACCGCCCCTCCCCCAGTGCATTTGTGCACTCTGGATGGCTGCCCTCCCCCCACTATATTTGTAGGTGTGTGGCCTTGATGGCAACTGCAGTTGATAACAGTTGCCAGTCCGGAAGTGGTTGGGGGTGTTATTATTGGGGAGTGGGGTTAGTATTAGCTGTTCCGAGAACAATTTTCCATGGTTGCCACATTTTCCATATAATTTGACGATAAATAAGTTTTATGTTAATTTCAACACCACTAAACGTTCTGTGTAGAAGCTTAGTTTCTATTTAACGACAGTGTTGGAGTTATAGCCGATCTCTATTACCCAGTGCAAGCAAGGTGCATTACTGATTAAACTTGAGCTTTGGCTTGAGATTCCCATGGCTTGCTGTGTGCTCGTCTTGCACTCCGATAAGCAGTGTATCTGTGCCACTCCACATACACATACACAGCACGTAGCAATTTTTACACCCGAGAAAAAGTTAAAAATAAAAACTGCTTCCTAGAGTGGGTCAATATTTTTGAGTTGGCTGTTTTTGGTGTGTGTTAGTGTTATCGATCAGCTGTTCCGAGTAACACAGTCGTCGACCGTACTCCGCTCCTCAGCCGAACAAAGGAACTACCGGGCTGGTTTTCGTACACACCACATGTGATTCTCTGCGAGATTTCAAGGTTGTTGTGCAATGCGTTAGCTTTTAATCATCAATTCAGAATACGTTATTTGAGCATTTGTGCTCGATTGCAACGAGACCGATATTTCGCATTCAATAGGTAACATTTACTCAAAGCGTTCCGCAACAAATCGGACCGTTTTATTGACAAACATCGTTGTGGGTGAACTCGATCGTTGCAATAAGTACATTCGAAATGCAATATAAACGATACACTAAACTAATACCACGTTGTTATGTAAATAAACAGCTAAAAGAGTAGTTTGGTACATCATACGAGCGAGTGAGAGAGAGAGACAGGCGTGTCTTCGTCGTGTTATTGGATGTTTTTGATGTCCGTAATAGCTGCATACTTGAGCGAGGCACGTCTGCATATACACCAGAGGGTGGTAGGAGGACGCAACCATGTAAACTGGGCGTGATAAGTGCTGGTGAACGCATGGCACATACGGAATGCGATAAGCGGATAAGGGAACCTACCTCCTTCAAAGCAAATCACTATAAAATCATTAGTTATTTGGCAATGGCAAAAGGTGCAACTCTGGTTACTGATGTATACTTGTCCTGGGTGCAAGTGATCATGAGGGATGTTGACCTGGGGCTGGGGCGAGGAGCCCGATTCTCTAAATCTGTGGTAAATTTCTTACCGGTTTCTGTCGTTACGGAAGGCGAATGGATGGCTGTGATTGGGTCACAGCCTTCTCATAACGACCAAAACCGGTGATCACCTTATCGTTGACCATAGAGAATCAAGGCCCAGGTTAGGCACGGTTTGTTATAAGAACGCTGCCTAGATGGTTGGAGTTCATAGTCACACTTTGCATTGTCCAAGAGCTGGCGTTTCTCATAGAGTAGTGACTTTTCTACGAGTGTTTAGAATAAAATGGGTGCAATCATTGATTAGATTTTAGAAATGAGACTACAACCGAACGAAAGACACACACAAATGAATAACATCAACGAAGACACCATGGTATATATACATTGTTATTACAAGTTACTATATGAATCCAGCACAGCCGCAATTGTTGACCTGTCAACGCCGAGTTATGTACATTGCACTCGTGAACTTGTTCAAACAAACCATTATTACCGATGTTTTAATTGTTTTATTCTTGGTCATGCACCGCACAGAAGTATCGGCGAGAGTTGTGTTCGTATTTCGTAACCTTCATGTTTTGATTGAATGCCAATTTCTGAATACAGGTGTGCCACTGTGAATGTAGCTTGTATGCTTTTTATGTGTGCACCGTGCACGAAAGGCCGTGAAATTAAATTATACCATTTCCATCGATTCTCTCTGTTTATGGGATGCGATCTCACTCAACAATATGTAAATATACAATGTTTTAAATATAAATCACACTATCTTTCGACTTTGTGTTACGTAAAAAAAAAGCATGCGGGGGGGGGGCTCACATTGAAGTTGGCAATTGTTGGCTCGATCGTTGGTTAATAGACTATGAGGCAATACCGTGCTGTAAAGAGCGCCGTGGCATCACTTCTAGTTATTTTGTAACCTCTGTTTACAGACTCGAGCGTTGGTACATCTCTCATCTCACTTCATGCCAAGTGCAAGTGGTGAAAAGTGTTATAAAATATACATACCGCTCAAAATGTTAATCTGTTTGCGACGCAATTGGAGTTCATGTCTCTAATAAATCCCCAAAAATGTTAAACGGCATTCAACATTTACTAAGAGATGGCTCAGTGCTAGTAAAGTACACGAGGCTGTAATTCGGGAGGTCGCCGGTTCGGAATCTCGACTGAAGGGTTTTCCGACATTTCCTCAGTCACAAAGCAATTTCTAGGATTGAATAGTCATGTAAATAGCCCTCGGCCATTCCTTTAACCATTCCAATTACAGTACCATCATACATACCTGTTTAGTCATCTGAAGAAGGGAATGAATTGACACTGAGCATGTTTCATACGAAAAATTATTATAATTATTAGTATAATTAAATATTAACCAAACTTTTCTTATCGTACACAAATAAATACACACACTCTAACACAGGTTACAGGTTATTATTTCGACGTAACCTCATTCTAGCTGATTTACTTTAAAACTTAAGAAATACTCGTTTGGTCGGTGATTGAAATTTAATTTCGTTACACAATTCCAATTTTTTCTTCCCAAGAATACTATTATAATTTATTCCTTCTTCCAAATAAACTTTTTAATTGAACTAGGAATAGTGTCGTGAATACTTTGTAGGGCTATTCTTGAATTACAACCCCAATTGTGGCCTGGCCACAGCACGCAAATCAAGCAAGCAACGCATATATGCAACTAGTCACGTCATGTATCAACGGGAAATAGCGTTGGGATACAATTACAGCCACCTGATCCGATAGAACAAGTTAGATAGTTCGTTGGTGATATGATTAAATTGCGGTGATTAGCAGCTAACTACAAACATTTCCGCGCACATTTCCGCTCTTGCGCAATATATACACTGATTACTGACATACTCGACATAAACACCAAGTATAATAATATGTTGGCACTATCAGGTGATATGTTTTCACTGAGTTATCAAAAAGCATAGAAAAACATTACTTCCAGTAATATATATATATATATATGTAGTACCTGAAGATGGTAAATGCGATTTTGCCGAAACGTCGAGACAATGACAATGGCCCATTTCTGGGCCAGCAACCAGTGTCTAGAGAGTAAGTTACGTGGACAGCAACCCGAGAACCTAGTACTACATATATATATATATATATATATATATATATATAATTATTATTATTGTCAATGATAAAAACGTTTTCTGAAACATCTGTTTCTGAGCAAGTTTCTAATCATGCCTATTTTTATCACAAGTATAAGAAAACCTTCATATGGAAAATTGTGATTTGTGCAACGACTGTTGAAGGAAAAGTGTATTACGTGGTAATAAATGCATGGCAAGTAATAGTGCCACAACTTAACTATCGTCGATAAATACTACTAGCAAGTGGGCATAATAATATCATTCATGTATTTACAACTTAATAGTGCAATCTTCACTGTGAGCGCGCACGAGTGTTTTTATGTGTACATGTCTGAGAAGTGAGAAGTGTGGAGTGTGGAGCGTGGAGTGCGGAGCGTGGAGCGTGGAGTGTAGAGTGAGGAGTGTGGAGCGTAGAGGGTGGAGTGTGGAGCGTGGAGTGTGGAGCGCGGAGCGTGGAGTGTAGAGTGAGGAGTGTGGAGCGTAGAGGGTGGATTGTGGAGCGTGGAGTGTGGAGTGTGGAGCGCGGAGCGTGGAGTGTAGAGTGAGGAGTGTGGAGCGTAGAGGGTGGAGTGTAGAGTGAGGAGTGTGGAGCGTAGAGGGTGGAGTGTGGAGCGTGGAGCGTGGAGTGTGGAGTGTGGAGCGCGGAGCGTGGAGTGTAGAGTGAGGAGTGTGGAGCGTAGAGGGTGGAGTGTGGAGCGTGGAGCGTGGAGTGTGGAGTGTGGAGCGCGGAGCGTGGAGTGTAGAGTGAGGAGTGTGGAGCGTAGAGGGTGGAGTGTGGAGCGTGGAGCGTGGAGCGTGGAGCGTGGAGTGTAGAGTGTAGAGTGAGGAGTGTGGAGCGTAGAGGGTGGAGTGTGGAGCGTGGATCGTGGAGTGTAGAGTGAGGAGTGTGGAGCGTAGAGGGTGGAGTGTGGAGCGCGGAGCGTAGAGGGTGGAGCGTGGAGTGCAGAGTGTAGAGTGTATAGAGCTACCGCCACTGTTGGTCAAGAGTCAGACACCCTTATTATGATTGCTGCATGGTATGTGTATAGAGCCCACGAGGCCACCCGAAAGAGTCCCGTGTGTTACCCTACCTTCACGCTTCGGAGGAGCACCCGAAACACGAGTCCTGTGTGTTGCACTGCCAGTATCATTATTCCTCATCATTCAGAGGCTAGTCTCACCATTGAGTCGCGAAGCAACTACAAGTGAGGCACGAACTGGTTTTAGATGTCGATTATTTAGCTTTATCTCAGAGGTCTTTACTAGCAGTTCAAAGTTTTTGGTTTACGTATCACTTCCCACTATTAGTTCGCCATACCAACCATACGAGGTATTTAGCGAACATATAGCATAGGCTACACTAGTCGTTAGTGGAGGCTTATTATGTTGGTAAAAATGTATTACATTGTTGCGATTTTATTGCATACATCACAAATAATTTAGAATCATTGGTAAGATTATAGGAGTTAAGCCGCTTGGGTACAAAAGTTTGAGAAACACTCTGCTACATGATTCTGACAAGTAAGGCAACAAGCCGCACTTGAAGTGCATGTAAGCATATATTGGTACAGTCGTACCACGGAAGCTGTAACTCTTCGGTCTGTGTGAAACCGAATTGACGCTTATTACGAGATTTCTTATTTTTGTATTGACCTTTTGAGTTGTATTGACATTTTTTAACCTGGCTTCTGCATTTTGCTCTTGGATTTGGCTAACCGGTTAATTGAGATCTACTTTTTTCAACGCCACGAAGTTACTAACTGCTTCTACAGCGCTACCAAAACAAAAAGTAGAACCATACTTCAAGATCGCAAGCGCAAAGAATTCTCTCAAGATTGTCAATTTGCGAAGTTAATTAGCAACGATTTATATGAAAGTATTTCCTCATTTTCTATTTCAAACTGTAGTAAAAGTTATGTAAGTATAAGTACTTGGAAAACTTTCCATCTTTGATCTTGTCTGACGCCCCCGTGATATTCCAATAATGAGTTCTCTCTTCGCTATTGTAAATAGCACCAGCCAGAATGAGAGTAATACAAGAAGTCTGTGTGCGGCAAAGAGTCTGTGTACCCTTCTCAATCTTCTACTTACAGAGGACGGATAAAACGTTACGTGTTGTTTTGCTTTGCTTTTACCGAGGTTAACTGTCGGCAAGAGCGACCAACACTGCACTCATTGATATATCATGTATATACAACAGCAACAATAATCTACCAGTTGGCGTTTCTTGGGCATCAATCTTTTTCAAAACAATCTTATATTTATTAAATTAATTAATTTGCAATAAAATATACGAAACTCTACAAAGTTCAATGGAACTTTACCCATTTTTGTGCAGTTTCCCGTCGAATTATATGCATGTAGCGTGTGAGCCCAACGGAAGAGAAGCAGATATGTTGGTATAGTGGTGCTTGCTTCGCTTGGGGCACATACGTACGGGAGTGAAAATACCAGTTTAATCAAAGAAGAGTTAATTGCGTGAACCGAGTATTGAGCTTTCCCTTCCAAATGGACCGAACCGTCGTATGACTGGGTCGATGGCTCGATGCCCATTGATTCTTTTGTGACGTGTAAAGGGGTGGCTGCGGCGAGAGGGGCGGCTGATTACAATCATCAATGGGCAGGCCAGCCAACCAACCAACCTATGTAGAGATTCATAGGACACATTTTTTTCTTTTTCGGAGGTGGTTGGCAAATCGACAGCAAACGTGCGGTAACAATAGCTCTAGTAAACAATAGACCACCGTTGCCAAGGTCTTAACACAAGCAATGTCATTCTATTGAACTTGAACTGACAAATTTGGAATCGATGTTGAAAATGTGTCTTACAAAATTTTGATAAAAATTGAGTGATCCGATCGATGTAGCTGTACTGTAATAATAATATATGTGTGTTCCTTGTTTGTTGCAGTTATGGAGAGCGAAGCTGAGAGGTCTAGTGCGTACACGGGGAGTACTTCCGCTTGCAGCCCCGCCAGCCCCTATTTCCTCGACTCCGCACTTCCTAGCGACAGCGACCACAACTACGACCACCATAGCTCCGAAGAAGAACTTGAAGTTATCAACAGCTCCAGTAACTGCTCAAGCATAAACGTTAATGAATTACTAACAACGTCCCGGAGCGGGAGCGCAACGGTACCCGAAAAACGTAAATGGTCCCAAATAACCCACGACGGTGGCAATACTAATTGTGATCGGGTGGATGGCGCTGCCGTAGTGTTGGCGGATCAAAGCTCAGGTAGTTCTGACGAGGAAGTTCAGGGGTTGTTAGCGGCTATGGCAACACCTGTACAGTTTCGCTCATCACCGCCAATCACCGCTCACAAACCTGGTCACCGTTCGTTGTCTCCACCTCCCAAACTGTTCCACTACGGACGTCACAACTCCGCTATGCTTGAAGTATCACCAAGAAAACGTCACAGACATACGCCAAGACCCCACAACATCCAAAGACCCTGTTTAGACTTTGAAAAAATGCAGCAGGTAAGAGCTTGGAACATAATACTGATTCTTGTAAGAGGCATGACGGGGATAAATTGCTGCTACATGACTATAAAATAATGTCTAAGTACAGAATCGTGGTCTGTGTCTTCGAGGAGGTTCGAGCCCTCATCTACTGGGATGTAATGGTTGTAGGCGGTCCCGCTATGTTAATGTCCATTGACCACCCAAAAAAATCACCATTTTGCGGTTGGAACTGTACACTTAACAGTGTTAGGGAGGGAATCATTTGTAGGGCGTAGCACTGAAATGTTAAACTAAGTTCTTCTAACAGGTCACATCACTTTTAAATAATGTATAAGGTGTGTAACTACAAAACCATGGTACGCACTTTGTCGTCAAGTATGACTATAGTAATGCGTGGACATAAGATTGTACCACCGTTAGGTAATATTCATTGTTGTCTCACTGAGTGCAAGGTTAGAAATAAACTGGCTGTCATGGTTGCATTGTACATATTATTCTGTAAACTTCCATCTGGAAAATGTGAACCGCCTATAAACAATTCTGAATCAAGTTCATAACTTCGTATAGTCGTAGTACAATCCTCAATCTCTTTTTCTGCTCCTAGGATTGTGATTGCAGGTTTTCGTTTTATTATTACGAGCGTTATTAATTTCACCGTACATCCTAATTACGCGGAATTTTGCCGTCTTTTAGAGAGATGAAATGCATCCTATCCGCGAAGGCGGAATATCGCGCAAAGGGATAATAACGTGGACGTTTTACGATTATACTCTGCTCCATCTCTTTTCGGAGAATGAATCTTTCTTACACCATTCCGTAATGATGAAACTCAACTCGGCGAAACTTTTGCGACCTCTTGTTATTCTTGGCGAAGAAGCTATTTTATGCATACTTTTCTCTTTTGTATATACGTTGAACTAAAGCTATCTAGTTTTAGCCTCCGGCAAGAGTAATCTACTGTTGTTTTTTTAGCTTTCTGGAATAACATCTCGGTTGTCTTACCCTTAATATTCGTGGGGGGGAGGAACTAGTGCCGCAAAACAAGGCAAACGAACCGCTATGTTTGGGTTCCGTTTCCGGTTCTATATGGTTAATATGATTTTTAAAACTCCCCGGGTTTCACTTCCGCTGCGATTTGCTCGTTTTTGAAAGAAGGAAATCTTGCTTGAATGCCGTAGATGAGAGTAGTACCGCTAGGCATACTCGTTGGAGAGAGAGGCATTGTTATTGTTGTTATTGGAACCGAGAAAGACACGCTTCTAGCCTAGATTCACCTGCAATAATCGTTACATTATGTTGAATAGCAAAGGGGCGAAACCAACCCGTTCATCATATTAACAATATAGAAGTTGTGATTATTTGTGTTATTCTACTAGATCAACTGTGTGAACACAGAAAACACATTTCAATAATTTAGGATGGATTAACAGTATGAAAACGAGTAAAAAAACGATTGATGACGCGATTTGTACTTACATTTTACGGAGCCGTGCAATTGCACCAAATACCTTATTTTACCATTGCGCCAAGTTGATACATGTGCAAAAAGGTAATGCGTGCTAAACGACTAAACGACGAAGTTTCGGCCCATTGAGAAAACCTATTTCCCATTGCGCCGCCCAAAACATGTGGAATTTAACTTGGCGCTTTGGGAAAAACTATTTTCCTGTTGTGCCAACATGATGTGTATCCGTTCAAGGGGAAAAAAAGGTCGTACGAATTCTGAAAATATTGTTGTTTCAAACATAAAAGTTTCAAATAATGTTAGCTTGGCTCCATATAGGATTCAACTTCATACCGTTGCGCCAACAACAAACAGTTCTGGACCTACCTCTGAAGACTCCTTCAACCGTTGCAGGAATACCTATTCTGTTTTGGCGTAATGGTATTTTGGTATTTTTCCTCAATACACAAATCGTAAAAAGTTAGCGTAACGTAAAAACGGGGCCGGCGCAGTTGGCCGAGGTCGATTAGGCGTTGGTCTAGTAAACCGCGGTCTCTGCGTTCCAGGTTCGAATCCTGGCTTGGGCATGGATGTCATGTAGCGTTTTTTCATCCTCACAATCACCCACTCATCGTCTCGATTAGCCTCGTTGCAAAAATATGGGACGTAAAACCCCAAATATCATCATCAGTAAAAACGGTATTTGACGCAATTGGAATCGGCGCTATTGCAGGACACAATTTTTACAGATTATCACCACAAACCCAACAGTTGTAAATAAACCACCGCATTGACTGGCGTTGCGATATTGTCAACAGAACGTAGTCACCTCACCCCGTGGCCCGTGAGCGTTAGTTCGAGTGGCATTTCAGTGTTCCTGCTCGGAAGAGGCTGACATTTCGAGAACAATAAACCGCGCACCGAGGCTGATCGCGACGATGAGGCCACATCGCACTCGCATGCGCCACCCACTAAATCGAGTCAAATGAATTTTGATTATATCCTTTGCCAAAAGAATTAAATTATCATATTTTATTTCGGTATAACACATTTCCACCGTTAAGTCAATTAAAAAGTCATTTATTTCAGTAAGGAAATTGAGAGTCGGGTCGAGCTAGGTGTCTGAATGCAGTCGTACGCGCCTGGCGCGGAGGACGTGGCCAACAGCGCTCGTGGCCAGCGTGGTGGAAGTCCGAAGCTCACCTCACCTACCAGTGTAACTACTAACTAGTCTGGCAAGCGAATCGTCGTCTATTTTACTTTCAGTTGGACACAGAAAGTATCGTATATTTTCAATGTACGCTACGATATACGAACGGTTTCCAAATCCGAAATCCAATCAAAAGTTCTGTCTCTTAGGAAATCATAGCTTATATAGATTCGAATATGTCGTGGTCAGTTCTCCGTAACAGTGTATTACTTTACAGTGTAGGCACAGAACGGGTTCGGTTGTCACAGAGTTTTGAATTGTCAAGTTTGGCCTTGGACAGCAACTCCTGAACCTGACTGCTATGAATTATGCAAGCACCAACTAACCATGTTTGATATCGGTGTATTTCATTGAAATTCTCTTCGCGTGCTTCAGTCTTCTTATGACAGTGACTTTGGTAGATGTGAACATGCTAGAGAAAGTTTAAATGAAGGCGAGTGTTTAAACACAAACATCTATTTCAGTATATCACGATCCTGATACACGTTACTAGAGCACCAGCACGTAATTGTAACTTTAGCACTTCTTCAAGTTCGGGAACTTAACAACTTGGTAGGAAGCTCCTCTCTCTCTCTCTCTCTCTCTCTCTCTCTCTCTCTCTCTTTCTCTCTCTCTTAAACTTTTTATCGTTTACACTGCGTACGTTGTTTCCATTTTGACAGTAGTTCGGAACCAAATATAAGTTTACCGTAACTTATTAGCGCAACGTAGCTACGGCTAGACTTAATAAACACATGTATAACTTATTTTATTGGTGTTTTCCTGCTGGTTTTAGCCTATCGTGCTTTATGCTTTCTTCTGCGCTAAGGTCATATACATACCGGTAGCATAAAAACTGTTTTGTTAGAAACTTTTCGCGTTTGACAAAAACATCGAAGCGGATCCACTCTTCGCTATCATATTATTATACCAAATGCCGAGCTATTCAATAATATCTACCTACACTTTCTTTGACGTACGCATAAAACATAATAACAAATATTTGGCGGAAATGAAACCTAGTCTAGAAGAACAACGTGATCATTTTTATTGATTGTGTGTGGATGGTTGTGATATAGGGGGTGGGGGTACCGTCAATATAGCGTATTCCTTTCAATTTAACAAGTGACGGTCCAGTTCTTAAAATTACACCACTTCTTCTCAATGTGTTGCCATCTATAAATTATCTTTAGATATTGGGTTTCCACTGCGAATATAGTACATAATAATAATAATAATCATATAAATAATTATCTTTATTAATTCATTCAACGTTTCACAAGAATTGCCCGTTACAACGCTGGTAATTATGCCAGTGGATAAAAGCATCTTGCAGCATTAGAGTTTTCGTGATAATTATATTTTATGTACGCTAATAAACTGCGTTTAACCTCAGCCATCACCATCATCACCAGTAGAATATTTGCGGTGAACTTTATAGCCGTATTCATACTGCAGCGGTATTTCCTTTACTCCCCCCCCCCCCCCCTCCCTCCCCCCTTGCCGAAAGTGTGTTTTGCCTGTCGTGGATATGTTTGGTGACAACGTTAACAATAGAAATAAAACTAAATACTCAATTTATAGAAAAATCAACATACATTTCTCATACACACACACACATATACATATATTCTTGAAAGCTCAATAATTTTATATTCTTATTTTGAAAGACGTGATGCATACTTTTTTATATTCTGTTGGTGTTCTGTTGATACTTACCAACAGTCCGTTCCTCAGCTGTACAATCATACATTGCGGTTTATCATTTCTTTCAAGTGCATTTAAAAGAACTGAAATACGTCTTGAGCATCGCCTTCATTCTCATTACACCCCCTCCCCCCCCCCCCCCCCTTCCTTCCCTCCCCTGCCCTCGCCACATCTGAAGCAGATCTGTCTACACCGCACATCTTTTATGCAAAGGTGACTGTCTCAAGATACAGATACCTTGCATTGCATCTCGATTGCGTCTTGTGCGACACCACTGTGATGTAAAGAGCCTAAGTGCCAAGTTCGTCTAAGCTCCCTCGTTCCTCTCTTTGCTGCATACTAACAAAGTGTACTGTGTGACGGGCCAGTACTGGGCCAGCTGTGGCGGCCACTGCTAAATAACTGTGTGACGGGCCAGTACCGGGCCAGCTGTGGCGGCCACCGCTAAATAACTGTGTGACGGGCCAGTACCGGGCCAGCTGTGGCGGCCACTGCTAAATAACTGTGTGACGGGCCAGTACCGGGCCAGCTGTGGCGGCCACTGCTAAATAACTGTGTGACGGGCCAGTACCGGGCCAGCTGTGGCGGCCACTGCTAAATAACTGTGTGACGGGCCAGTACCGGACCAGCTGTGGCAGCCACTGCTAAATAACTGTGTGACGGGCCAGTACCGGGCCAGCTGTGGCGGCCACTGCTAAATAACTGTGTGACGGGCCAGTACCGGGCCAGCTGTGACAGCCACTGCTAAATAACTGTGTGACTGGCCAGTACCGGGCCAGCTGTGGCGGCCACTGCTAAATAACTGTGTGACGGGCCAGTACCGGGCCAGCTGTGGCGGCCACTGCTAAATAACTGTGTGACGGGCCAGTACCGGGCCAGCTGTGGCGGCCACTGCTAAATAACTGTGTGACGGGCCAGTACCGGGCCTGTGACGGCCATTGTAAAGTCTTAGCGGCGTAAACTGACGCCCAAAGTTTGTGCACAGAGGTTCATTCACCACCGATGAAGTTCGAAACATCCCGTTCTACCCACATTGGGTGGTTGACGAGCTCGATCGACTAAATGCAATCATAATGGCCACTTATCTGAGCTGCGGTCGAGCTTGCTCGCGACTTACCGTAGCTGGGATTCTAAAACGATAAAGTTGCTATAAAGTACAAACTAGAAAGTACGCCATCAATTAAAGGGTAATAATTAAACTTGTGAAGTCTGGCATTGCTTCGTGTCCGGTAAAGACAGTCGGTGGGGGGGGGGGGGGGGGGGGGGGAGGGGGGATACTGGTGTGAGTCCACGTCTAATTACTTGCATTGCATTATTGATGTAGATTCACACGATCACTACAAATTATCCATAAATGGTACGATGGGATTATTAAGTATAATTTTTTTTTAATATACGCGAGAAAATTAAAGAATTATAGAACGACAGATTAAAATGGAACTGAACAAAAAAGTCCACGCGACCTTTCAATCATTTGCGGTACCTATTTAATTTCGTAAAAATACATTGAAACGAATCTTTTATTTTATATCTATTTATGAAGTTACCACAACGCATAAAAAAAAAAAAAAACACTAACAGAGTAATGACGAGTGTCATTCGTGGAAAATAATTTCATAGTAGATCTTAGGAACCATACAAAACAAGTATATAAATACAAAAGCCCCATGTAAGCAGTACTCGACTCGAACCCGAGTGTAGCTGTGGCTGTGGCTGTAGCGGTAGCTGTCGCGACATATTGTAGCTCCGAGTGAAAAGGGCTCCACGAGACAGTGAATACCACATACATCGTGAGAGCTACCCGACTCCTAATTATCTAGCTAGCTTACTTTTTAATGCATATACTCACTACCCTGATTTTAATTGGCTTAACACTAACTGCGCCGGCTTTATACATTTAACGTAATTATGTCACGCTTAAAAACGTCCGCCTCCAAAGTTCCCCCGTAAATCATTACTTCAAATTCATGTTTCTTGCATTCATTATTGTCAATAGTTCAAGGCCACACACTAGCTTGTATGAAGGATCTGATTTATCTTATATCCGTTGACAGGCGTCAGGAATACGACCTACGGTTAAAATTGGGGATTGAATTAGCATAATTTAATTTAATTTGAATGGGCCTATTTTTTTTCAGTCATAATGATTCAGTTTTAGACCCGTTCACTCTTTTTGCGCGTCGGGCCTGATAAATATTTACAGTTTAGCAGACTGACACTATAGTACAAGTCAGTTTATTATGATAGGAAGCTTCGGTGTGGTTAGGTCATGTCCTGACTAAATTGTTTATTTCATATTCTCATGCCTTATGCATCGGTTCCTCGGGGTGACCTCGGGTATTGTGACAAAACCAATTTTTATTCGGTTTCGTTTAGGCGTAGTCATGACAAGTGGTAAGAATGTTTCTCACACACCAGGTGGTTCTACCCTCTGATTAACATTGTCTAAACTCTATGAATAAAGCCCAACGTAGTGTGTGTGTATTAAATATGCTCTTTTCAGAAGATATAAACCATTTTTATTTTTCAAGAACGTCTTAGTTGGAGCCGTATGCCACGTATAGTAGGTTTTACGGCGAATGTGGCAAACACTTACGTGTAGGCCCTAATAACCACATGTATGCTTCATGCATGATTCTTTTGAGTACGGTCAACACCTTACTCTCACTTAATCCAAAGTCACTAGGAGTTTTGTAGTATTAACTATCTTGGAATGTTCAATTTTTGTGTGTGTCACCGGTACAAATACTGTCTCCGTACCGGCAAGCAAAACAAGTCGAGTGACCTAGAAAATGTAAGAGAGTAACACGTATACAAAAAAATCAAACACCAGTGTGCAACAATGCAAAGCAACAGTGTTTATACTTACCGGTAGGCGTTTGCCGTATCCGCCATTAAAGTTTAAACCCATTGTAAGTGGTATACGGGTCCACCAAAAAAGAGCATATTTATTATTTAATATACTTTACAGACGCCATACGTTGAGCTTTATTCATATTAAAAAAAATGTTAAAGTGGGGGGTATAGAATCAGTAAATTTCAATACGTGTGCGTTTATGTATCGTATTTATTATTTATTTTTAGTACTTAACAATGTACTCAACCGTAAGGTCATATGACGTCGGCCTTTCAGTCACCTTTTTCGACAGGCAGAGGACCAATTCTACCCCGGGCCCAGACAGAGAGTTTGCACTGGCGCTCTGAGCTTGGGATGCGCAAGCGCTCACAAGGAGAGACCCGGGTTCGAGTCTTAGCTCGAATGTAATCTAACCCCAATTATCATCGCTCTTCCTTCTTGTGATCTTGGATATGTCTAATGTTGTGATTGCGCCGAGCCCACACTCTCTAATTACGTTGCGTGGAGGTCGAGGGATCTGATCGGAGTGGCTTCAATATACACCCTCGCCCAGGGGAGTGTAATTAATCCCCCCCCCCACCCTCCCCTCCCCTCCCCTCACCAACCCCGGGTCTCGCCCAACCCCAACACATCAAAAACACAGCCCGAAGCTGATCAGAACCAAATGGATTACTGGAGGATACAAATTCCAGGATCTAAAGTTATGGGGGTTAAGGAATTTCGACACCTGCGCCCCCGAACCCCAAACCTAGAAAGATATGTGAAACGTCCTTGTATTGCGTCGAAGTGGATGAAAACACAATGGAAATGCATCGATCATGAATGATTGCGTGGAAGTCGGGTCTCTTTACCGAACCATTGGGCGCGTAAACAACGAATAACTTGTTAATATTAATAAGTATGATGCTGAAAATAATCATAATAATGTTACAAAAAAGTGAGTAAAATATATATAGATTGAGGATGCTTATGCTGCATTATCATAACCGACCAAAAATTAATAAGTGAATTGGTGAGATGATTTGCTATAAGAAAGATGTAGAATTAGGTAAGTAGATATTACTCGCGCTCATCAAGACTTCAGCCTACTCTGTGTGAGTAAATACTTCATTGACCTAATTAAAAGATGGAAACATAGTAGAACAGGTAAAACGTTATATAAAACCTAGTAGTTGGACTATACACTGTTCCTTGTCAAATCAAACAATTAAAACCGCGCGGTTTTAATTGTTTGATTTGACAAGGAACAGTGTATAGTCCAACTACTAGGTTTTATATAACTTCATTGACCTGTTTGGAATGTAAACTTGACTAGGATCAGGCGAATATTACTGCAGATCGACCACGTCTAAACCTTAAACTCCGTCGCTTGCTTGAAATATTCTGAATTTATCCTCCATATTTAGTATTGAACACGACAATGTGTTGAGTGTTGTATTGTCCACAACCAACCGACGCTGACTGGCTGGCTTGAAGTAGTTTTAAATCGGGGGTGAATTCAAAGCAGTAGAATCGTCGGGGGGGGGGCAATACGGTCCTGAAAAGGACTAAGTATTTGTACATTTACACTTTTTACTTTCTTTCTTTGCCTGTGTTGAAAAAAATCATAATTCACGATTCGTCCTTTGAACCAATGAAAGCCAAAGTGTTGGTCGCGTCCGCGTGCAATGGAACTACCAGCATTTCAGCCAGGGCGCAGCAGTGTCGCGACCGGGCGTCGTTTCACTCAGCGCTCAACGCGGTCTCATCTCATTTAACAAGCGAGTTCATTAGGCCGTTCGGAAATATTCACAATCCCCTTTTAAAAACATCACAATCATGTAATTTCAGTTCCTTCGCTGGTCTAGCGTTGGTGTGTGTATGACCGCGTGCTAGACGTTGGTATTGTGGCGGCTGATAGCAGGAACTAATTTGCCCACCGTCTAGCTGAGTACTGTGTTATGTTATGTGGCTATACCGAAACGTATATATATATACACGGCCAGGGAAGTTGACCTTTTGTAAAATAATTAACCCACCATTTAATACGAAACTCTCATCAAATCTGATTGTGCCCATGTAGGCGCCGCTCATACTTGCTAGATTGTTGCATTGGCAAGCATGACATGCTTGCTCTCGGGCTGCATGTATATTTAGTAATTGAATTGAATCTGCGAAGTGAATGCTTAGACCAAGGCTGGGATTTTCTTTATACGATTTGTTGTGCTAGAGTATTTTCTGTATTTGGGAGATGCGAACGCTTTTAGTGGCTGATTCAATCAAAGTATCTTGATGGAACTATCGACGGTAATTATGTCAGGCGTAAACCGTATTGTCGCAGGACTATTGCTTTTGAAAGTAGCCGATAGAAAATCAATGCCCGAGTATTGACAGTATGTGCAAACGCTCATGTTACTTCGATTATCGACTATCGACTATCGACTAATCGATCAATCATCCACTCTGGTCATCACGATAATACGATCTACGATCAATATCAACACGATTATTGTGATACTGGTGGCTGAACTGACATTCATTGAAAAATAAGTTGGTGTGCTATTAAAAAGTACAATTGAACCTGTAGTATAAGATAGGATACTTATTGAAGGCATCGCAACCAATAACTATTCAACCATTAATGATAATGATAGCTTTGATAAATAAACATAACTAAAGCATTGACAGGAACATTATTATTATTATTATTATTATTATTATCATTATTATTATTATTATTATTATTATTATTATTATTATTATTATTATTATTATTATTATTATTATTTTTAATAATAATAATAATAATAATAATAATAATAATAATAATAATAATAATATAAATAATAATAACAATAGTAATTATGATAAAAATAATAACAATATCAACAACAATATCAAAAGCAACAATAATAATAATAATACTACTACTAATAATAAAATTAATAATAATTATAATAATAATATAATAATAATAAATAAATAACTGTGACAGATTATGTTATTTAAATGTGTCATGGGAGATAACGGACGTATATTATTAAACTATACAATATGACAGTGTTGTGTCAACAATACTTGTTAACTCCGAGCGTTGCACACTCACGCAGCACATCCGTTTTTTAACTCGTTTTTTACTGTCCATGCAGCTGTACAATTAGGGTAGGACTGAATGGACTAGCCTGGCCGTCCTTTTACACCTTTCAGTTTTATTCATCAGTTGCCTAGCAGTGCATAGCAAGGTCAAACCCAAACTCATTACGTGAAGCCACAATGGGCCTCCACATTAGTGTGCGTATATATGGAATGAGCTAGCTGACACTGTTAGTTTAGGCCTGTCGTACGGTAAAGGTATCTCCCCCCTTCTTGTTGCGTTAGAATTAGATAATTGTGGCATTAGGTGAAGGTTATAGATTACTATTGGCATTACTGACCGGTAGAAGTTCGTGGAGGACTCACTCAAATAACGGTAACGTTCACTAACCTGTGATGAACTTGTTTTCCGAAACTTACTCAATTACCGTAGTTTACTGTAATTAGTAATAGATGTAATAAGAACCCCGATAATCGTGTTTGACCCGTTTCTGTTTTTATGCGCGAATGGAACACAAAATGGGTGTTCGATACCATCAAAGAATATACAGACAGACTGAGGGTAATATTTAGATCCGTTTTGCTCTGAAGAGGTGTGTCTGGACACTTTCATGCTTGAGGCTCCAGTGAGTTAATATTTAGCACCGTAATGGCGACCATGGGTACGTCATAATCTCAAGGATACATTCTATCCGAAAATGAAAATGAAGCTCTATCCAGTGGGCAGGCAATGGCGGGATACAGAATGAAGGGAGGGAAATAACGTGTTGTGCAACAAACACGAGAATATTTAAGTCCAAGACGTTATTAATCATTAGACAGCGATTGTATTGTTCATAATATCACAACAATAAGCTCAGTATATGTGCTTTTACCCAGGCTCAAAATTTTGTGTTCCAAGTTCCACTCTGTGGTTTCTCTAGAATTGGGGGAAAAATCAAAATCAAGTGGAGCCCCAAAGAGTTCATGTCTAGTTATGGTATGGAGTAATAATGTTGACTATTCAAATTTTGTCAGTACTGAAATTTTAAATTGGAAAGCTGCGTAGCCCATCCTCGGCAGCACATGGTCGTATAGTTATCGACTCCTGGGAAATAAATAATAAGTTCCAATGTTAATTTAAATATAACACGTAGATCTATCTATGTTCACAAACAAGCTATTGCTCTTCAAATCACATTGATTATCCTTTGATGATCAATATTTGAAGTATAAAGAAATAATTTGATCCTGTATTTTTTTTTTATAGATACAAGAATTTTTAAAAATACAAAAAATATATTAATGTATGTTATTTTGTCCATTTTAATTTTAGAATTGATAGAATTTTAATCAGATTGAATTAATCTAATTTTTGTGTTTTTTTTAATTTTTTACTTTCTTAGTAAGTGTATAGCCAGAATATAGTAATAAAAAAATCTTAACATTTAGGTAGTTGGCCTTACTATTGCGAAGAATGCAACATTTTAGATGAATGTTAACGGACTGCGACGTAACTTAGTGGAAGCTCGCGATGTACCTGTATAGATTAATAAACATACTGAAGTATTTATTGGGTGTTCTGTTACGTATTCACAAAACCGGGAAATATATTGTTTAAAAATGGCAAGTTGCCCATTCGCGTAATTCATCTCCGTCGGTGGTGTCGTAAAGAGATTTCTGGAGGGCGTGCCCACCCCTCCCCCCTAAAATTATTTCTATCGCACACACACTAAACCAAACTGACAGACAGAATCATTGAAAGTAAATTTAATCCTTGAAAAACGATGCATGAGATAACAGACGTACAACTTTAAAAAGTGGAGATTAACCGTCTGTATAGATAGGCGTGACGTATTGATGTCTAGCAGTTTGTAGAACTAATATGGTATATCTCCAGTATCATTAGATAGCGTATTCACCTTTATGTATAGACAAGATTTTATATCACATTTATTCAATAAATATTGTATTATTTATAATCACTTATTACGTATATATTATTATTATTTATTCACCTTTATGTATAGACTTAAGATTTCATATCATTTTTATTCATTTAATATTGTATTATTTATAATCAGTAATATTTGTAATGCTGGGCAGCGGTCACATAACGTAAGTGGCTGGATCTTCAAATCATGTCAAACTAAAAAAATATCTGCACTCTACTATGAACTGTGCTATGAATGTTTGGAGTGCTGTGCTGTACTGAGAGAAAATTTTATAATGAAACTTACCTATATCGAGAAAATATGTGAAATTGTTAAGCTTGTCCAGTCACGGATTTTAGTTCTATAAAACACGCGCACCCCATACACGTTTTCAACTTTGAAATTGAAAAACCTTGAGTTGTGAAAGTACCAAACTTTTTTCAGTTGACGATACCGCCAATATTGATACTTTACCCAGCTACACGCCATACATATTTGTACCAAAAAATAGTCTTCTGATAAACAAAATTGTTCTTGTGATTTAGCTCATACTTCGGTTTAGGATAATATGAAGTGTTTTTTGTTCATTATCTTTAACGGTATTTTATTTTGTTGATATGCCTATTTTCATCTACCGAAACGAATGCGCCGGTTAAAAAGGTACTGCTAGGCAAAAAAAATGTCATAAATAAATGAACTGAAAATATTTCATCTCCTATAGCACTACAATCCGTTATCTGTGCGTATAGCAATATAAAATGTTTCTATTATGCAGCATGTATTTGTGTGGAAGAAGTGCGTTCGTGAAGCGGAGAAAAGTACCAAAATTGACGGTACAGGCCACAAAAAATGTATTCAAAAATAATGCTGCTACTTTCACAATTCTAGGTTTCGATTTCGTCTAGTTAAGAATTTGTATGGTGTGCGTATTTTAGCATGGCCATGGCTTTACAAGCTCCAAACTCTTTCCCCTTAAGGCCTAAAGCGTCCTCCTGTGAAAGCCGCCTTCACATTCACAGGACGTTTTAGGCCTTAAGGGGAAAGAGTTGTCTGCTCTCAGGAAGAATGTTACATATATCTCACATTTTGCATCTAGTTGTAGTAGACAAAGTTTCGATACGTGAAACTTTTAATTAATTAGTTAGACAATTATATTTCCTGTCATGAAAATGCAATTTTATTACATTTTACGAATTCGTAAAATCGTTATTTTTATTTTGCTATTGGTGTGCTTATTTATGTACATGCATCGGTCTCTGTTTGTACCTTATAGATAGTACCTTGTTGAATTGTAGATACTAACGTTCATAGACCGACAATGACGTAAAACACTAAATGCTAAAACATGACCGTCCTGCAGCAGCCGTACATAAGTCCATATTAGAGTACATAAAATACCGATTGCGGTATCATACGAATCATCTGGAGTGACCCTCTCAACCAACCACACCTTTCGAGCTAAGTTTTATGTGCCATTATATGGTCTCGACAAAAATGTACTTACTTTTAGCCAATAAAGCATCAAAGAATGGCATTTACCACATACAGTACGTGGCTCTAAGATATTTGCAATACATCACGACGGTGTGAGAGCGCGTGCGCAGCCACAGTCTCAGTCATTCTACAGACGCCAGACATTTCACTCAGGTTAAATAAAATAAACATTAAATATTTAACACGGAAGGGGTCGCGTGTATGTGTATGTTTTGTCTATTCATAAAATTTTCCCTGTGTGGAATGATGATTGTGAACGTGACTATATACTAAATGATACGTTTATAGCTGGTAAACCTAATAACTCGACCGACGGTAGACTGAGCCAGCTAGATTCAAATAATGCACGGATTGGGATTATTACCAGCAGATACTTAATCCAAGATCGGATTGAGCCACGGTTCTCTCACTAACGAATTACATCAATTAAATAAATGTGTCATCATATGAGGGTTTTTACTTTTTATCGCGCTGACGAGCTTTGCAAAAAGGGAAATAAAACACTAATGTAGATCAGAGTTTTTTTTACCTTACAATGTAGGAAGGGGGGGGGGGGGGGAGTGGGGGCATACAAAGAAACAGATACAAAATTGGAAACGAAAAGATTATCTTTTAAATCCTGGACTATAGAGCAGTGTTATGCCCTGAGCTTGAGCGCTTGTCGTGTATACACGTTCAGCAGTAAGTCATCTACCCAATAGTTAACAAACAACTGCAATAATCTTAAGTATTGATTACCGGCACGAGAAATCGTAATTTTTTCCTCACCATTTGTCACTAGAACTACAAGCATAGCATATGTATAGAAATAAATTTTAACTATATGGCGTGACATTTGACATTCATACTAAAATAGCTGTAAATCAACATGCAAAGCGGAACAGAACAATCAAAACTGGTTATGCTACAGGAGCAGTTCATTTACATTTGCTAGTTGGTGATAATGTACAGCTCAAGCGCTTATCTTGGCATATGTGTTGGTGAAACCGGGTCCATAAGGCGACACAAACGCAAGTGGATTTTGGCTTCGGTAAGAAAAGAATAAGCCATGCGAGCGTACAAGCTCTATGGTACCGTCTGAATAGGGAGGCGGGCACTGGAGGGGGTAAATATTGAGGTTTAAGGCTCACCCATAAAATTAAATGAAAACATTACTTACTAGGTGGAAATCAATAACTTAATGACTTGTTAAACATCACTTCAAAGTGATTCACTCATAGCAGAGAGAGTTGTAGCAAGTTATATAGGCATTAGGTAAGCCGTGAAAACACAATCTTTAAAATCCTCCAATAATTATTGGGGGGGCTGGACACAGCGTCAGTCTTCTGCAGATGATTCCAACAAGCCTGTCAGTATTGGTCCTTACTTTCTCAGCGTTACACGTGCAAGTGCTATCCATTCCCACCGGCATATAGTGACGGGCGTTACGGCACATCCATGATAGGGACAGGGTTGATATAACCTTTATTAAGTTTTGTCCCTCCCCCATCGGCAACACACACCCTTTCGTCTTCACAATTTCAAAATCTCATTTCTTGTTCCTACAACTTTTATAAGTTTTCTCTTGTTTTCCCGCTGTTCATCTGTTACTGATGCAAAGGAAGACTTCCGCACTGCCATAAAATTCCATTCGACGGGATGCTCAAATTTTGATTTAGTGGTTGCCTTGAAATGATAGATGAATCTGGTGTTGTATCTATATAGGTCCAAGCTTGGTTCCTTATCTAACAGATTCAGCTAACAATTGAGCTAGATTCTGCATGTCGAAGCTTGGTTTCATCCAGTATATGCATTATCGTGACACCAGAGGCTACTAATTGCAATGGGTGGGTTAGACTCATTAAGTCATGTAGAAAGAGGAAACCGCACCGCTATTATGTATATATATATAGCTCCACCTGGCCTTACTGATAACAGCTTTCCACAATCTCCTGTTACAACGTTCCGATATGTATATGTGTAGTGTGTATTATCTCGATAACAATTATTCTAGTACCAAGGAACCGTAGATACGCCAACAAAATCAACAACGATATTTTATCTTTTGTTTTATGTATAGTATATACAATCTATTGTGAATTGTTGTAACATTTCGAATATTTTGAATGAAGCGCCTTCATGTAAGTGTTGACATAATACTCGGAGGATAACGAGGTGAATAATGCTCGTCAGACTTAGGTTGGAATTCATAGTCGGCCCCTACACCTAGGGGAACCCATTATTGCTATGGATTTGTTTTGTTTATGGGAAATAACATGGAAACAACTGTTACCTTGGTAACAATGGGCGCCCCTAGGTGTAGGGGCGGACTATGAATTCCAACCTTAGTCCTAACCGGGCCAAATGTGCGTATCGAACTGTAGGCCTACATATGCTGTTTATTGACAGTCATAACTGGCATATCTTCATTCACTTCCTACCCAAACTGCTAAAAGTACAGTATATATATATTATTTTCATGCCAATCATTAATGAATTCCATTTCCTTGTTTTCATTTTCAAGTGTTCGTCTTTAAAGAAATTAGATTTAGTTTTAATTTACAATTTCTAGTTTATGTATTAATTCTAAGACTATTCTTCTCTCAAGAGAAGTCAGTGAATAACGAAACATATTAACACATTAACATATGTCGGAATGGTCGAATGACTGAGATATAGGGCTCAAACCCAGAACCTCATCGTAGCAAGTATCCGTACTCCTGGCACGTAACCCATCTGAAAAACAGAACAAAGAGTTAATCAATTGTTTTTTTTCTGTGTGTGCATATATCCGTAATGAAGTTTCTAGCGGCAACAAGCATGTCTAGTCTAGAGCAGTGTGATATTTGACACAAGCTGACGCCCAACTTCTGGGGCAGGCTGCAGTTTAGCATTGCCAGCGTGGCTGGCTGCGAGTCGAGCTTTATTATTTTATTGCAAAAAGCTGGTTTAATCGAGAACTGGACCTGATCTCGGCAGCAAGACGGCGAACCACATATAGGAAGGAGATTTCGACAATGACGATGATAGCCGCCGCAGCAGTGGTAGCAGACTCCTCCATAGCTATGGCGTGATTACAGGGGGGGGGGGGGGGGGGGGGGGGGAGGGGAGCGCAATGCAGTTGCACTGGGTATAAGATTGCGTTGCTAAACATACGACACTTGCATCTAACATTAACATGTGCAGACATTGGTTGGAACTCATTTTCAAATATTATTTTGTCATTTAGAAAGTTTCAAACATTATACGAATGGGTCAATTAAAGCTGTACCAGAGGTCAGGTGGCCGTACTAAAAGAGGCTGGACAGCTTTGGTAATCAAACAAAAGTTTTTTTTTAACGCGTATATATTGTTGAAGTGGAATTTTGCGTTTCACTTAGTAGTGAGTATTAAATTTGTACTTATTGTCTACGAAGTCATTTACGCGAAAACTATATACATTCTAAAATCAATTTGTATCAATTTATGCAAATAACTGCAGACAAGACATTCATTTATGTCAATCATATATGAGGGTGGGTTAGGGTGGTGACTGCCATTAGCGGGGGGTGGGGGGGGGGGCGATCAGGTCATAACTCGCATGGTTTGGTGCTTTGGACCTTTGGTCGTAGAATTATTGGAGGGGGGGGGGGGGGGGTCTCCACATCCTCCACTCCCCCTGTATTTATTTATCAACGTTAGCGATGGAAATGATCTACCTTCTACGTCATTTCAATATTGTTTCTCTTGTGTAGCTCATTCCGGAAAAATAAATAATATAATTATAATATGTGTCTGGTATTATAATATCATTGACGATACGTGAGAGTGAAGTTGACACTAACCACAACTCCAGGTCTCCAGTACTGAATCATCGGCGGTGAAAATGTAATTAATTAATCAATCAATCAATCAATCAATCAATCAATAATAAATACTTAATAGATAATGCCACTTTGACTAACCAGATGCGCATTTCAAGTCTTTCGCAATGCATCATAACAAAAAAACAACTACGATAGAATGTATTATTACTGTTGATGTTGATTAAAACGCACACAGATAATATAATAAATACACCACTGCACCAATCGAGCGTTGCTATTCATCACTTTTGGAGTGCACGCAATCGTTATTAAACTGCGCGCGGTAATGTCATGTGAACGTGATGTTGATAACATAGAACATTCTAGACTTTTAGCCTAATTGTTGTAACTACCATCTTTCGATTCAGCCGCTACAGTGTTAACGTTGGACTTCGGCACTCTTTTAATGTTTTATTTGTCGATCTGAGTTACTACTGTAATCATCGCCAGCTAATGCATTGGCAATTGGCACATTGCCGTATGCAACGCCAAGAGAAGATGGTTGAAGTAAACCTTGTTACGATGTTGCTATACCTAGAATGACTTCGGGCTGTACTGGACGCCCGCAAAAACAATTCGACATAGATGCAAATGAAAGATGAGCAAAGTTTTGTAAACAACGACATATTCTATAAATTAAGGTTGCACATCCATGTTAAATTACAACATCGACATCGAAATCAAAACATCGATGTCACATCGCGATGTCGGAAATTTTTCGACATCGACATCAAACCTGAAATAATCGACATCGGAAAAAAAGCTCCTTGAACAATGTAAAAACTAATAAAAAGAAAAACTAACAAAATCGTTTCTTGTTTACCTCAAAACCTTCTGGTAAGTTGATATTGTGTTGTAACCTTGTCGACGAGCGGAGTACACATTTTTTGTATTATTATTATTTTCTGTAAAAAACTATTCGATTTATGAAAAAAAATCGATGTCGGAAATTTGCATCGACATCAATTATTAATCGATTAATCGATGTCGATGGGCAACCTTACTATAATTCAAGGGTACTATAGTTTCCCAAGACTACCTTACGGATGATTTCTCACAAGCTAGGGGTCTCGTAGCCAATCAGCGATAGGTATTTGTGCGGGGTTGTCTCGGGCGGTTCGCTGGTTGGCTACGAGTGCCTCGCCTGTGACGAAAGCATCTGTAAGGTATAGTCTTGGGTCAAGTATAAAAATAAAAGATATATTCTGTATCCATACCTCTTAAGGTATAGTTCGTTGATTCTTGTTGCTTTACGTTTCTAGTATTGTATTGATGCTATTCCTGACGATGAAGGGTGATAGATGAATATGAAGGACAGTTACAAAACACCCATGCGTTATGCGGGACTCGAACCCACCCACTTCCCATGAGTCACCGTTGACGGCTTCGAGGGACGTTCTTGCTGGGTGTTACTTTGTGAGTTGTCCTTTGTGGTAATCAAACTATCAATGACGCGAGATTCAATAATATGTTTGCTGTTATTTGGTTATCGTATTGTATTGACTATAAATACAGGTCCTAGGTAGAAAAAATTTCAATTGAAATAAGCGTGCTGGCTTAGTTAAACGCGCTCTAACTTTAGCGCAGACGTATTGCAAGTCGAGAACTTGCCAAGGACTTGTTCTTTATAGGTTGAAATACTCAAGTCCTGGGCAATCATATGCAACCCGCTTCTCTATAGGTAGCTAGCATAGACTATACGAATAGTGAAGTCACGTGATGAGCCTAAGGGCTATAAGATCTCACGAACTGACTGACAGAGGTGTTAATAAAGAAGATACCTTACCGACCCTTGATTTACTTATGTCCGGAAATGTAATTAAGTGGCTGGGAAGATATCGAATAAAATGGCGAAGCTGAAGTTTTTTACTTGTCTTAATCATTTAAGCGTAAAAATCATTATTTTGTCTAATTGTGTATACCGGTAATCTACAAAAAAAAAACACATTTAGTTCTATATGATTTTATCATTATTTAGAAATGCCTAAGAAATTTTTAAAATGTTGGAAGAAATGTATGTTTACGGATGCAAAAATGCTTACTGTGAAAAAAATACCGTCCAGTTCAAGTAATATGAAACAGTGTTCGAGTTGCAGATGATGAGACTTTTGACCAGTACTGGTGCGAGGCAACGGCAACTAGAGCCAGACATACATACATACATACATACATACATACATACATACATACATACATACATACATACATACATACATACATACATACATACATACATACATACATACATACATACATACATACATACATACATACATTCATACACACATACATACATACATACATACATACATACATACATACATACATACATACATACATAACATACATACATACATACATACATACATACATACATACATACATACATACATACATACATACATACATACATTACATACATACATACATACATACATACATACATACATACATACATACATACATACATACATACATACATACATACATACATACATACATACATACATACATACATACATACATACATACATTCATACATATATACAGGTAGGCGCAGCGCTGTAAGGAAATATAGCAGCACATCAACGCTACACTTCAACTGAACTGAACGTATAATTGTCACTCGCTACTATATTGCTAATCATTTTCTGAATTTATAACGTCGCAAATTTTATTAAACATTCCAACCAAGCTAATTAAAAGTAAAATAGTGTGTGTGTGTGTGTGTGTGTGTACAGGAAAGTAGAACTCCAAGGCCATCATGTCATTAAACTGCACACAAAGTTTGAAACGTATTCACTGGACCGTGATCGTGTAAGAGCCATTCAGTAAGGTCTAAGGGCCTACCTACATGGATCACAGTCGCTTCTGCCACGCTAGCTAAATATAACACATATTGCGTTTGGAATTAATGTCGTCCTGCATTGAAGAAATATATCATATTTTTTTTTAGAGTAGGGTCGGAATATACTAAATGACGTTTTCCAAGTACTAATTTCGTCACAGTAGCATTCTATTGAAAATGAAATGTATGTTTTCTCTGCGTGTTTGCATGCAGTTACAAGGCTTCAAAGCGAGAGACTACACGTTCGAAAAACATACCTTATCGAAAATATTATTTGAACTGGAGTCTACCAGCACTTTAAGGTGATAGGTACCGGTAACTTTCAAGTAAATAATCTAGTACAAATACGCTAGTCTGCCAAGAAAGTCGCTGTAAGTAACAACAGTATCTTTGTCTTGGCCATGGCGCACTGCTGAGCGAATCCTGTGTCGCCATGCACAGCCTAGAAAAAACTCATGCTGTTTTTGTTCGGCATACCCAGCTCTCTCCCACTAGCTGAAAATAAGTGTCTTTATGACAGATGAACTTTATTGAATTTTTTTATGACCGTTTTAAATGCGTAGCTTACTTCTAATCTGCTGCAACGTTTACGCTAGATCGGCACGGCTTGCTCCTAAAAATCTAATTTCATCTGTAGTTTTCGCGTCGAGTCGTGAAACAATCCGTGTTTTATGTGCTGGTATGTGTGCACGTGTAGTGTTTGTCTGTGTGCATGTGGTGGTGTGTGTATGTGTGCACGTGTAGTGTTTGTATGTGTACACGTGATGTGTTTGTATGCATGTACGTGGTGTATTTGTGTGTGTATACAGTGTAGTGTTTGTATGTGTACACGCGGTGTGTTTGTATGTGTGCACGTGTAGTGTTTGTATGTGTGCACGTGTAGTGTTTGTATGTGTACACGTGATGTGTTTGTATGCATGTACGTGGTGTATTTGTGTGTATACAGTGTAGTGTTTGTATGTGTATACACGCGGTGTGTTTGTATGTGCGTACGTGTCGTGTTTGTATGTTTGTTCGTACAGTTTTGTATGTGTGCACATGTAGTGTTTGTATGTTTGCACGTGCAGTTTTGTATGTGAACACGTGTCGTGTTAGTATGTTTGCACGTGCATTTTGTATGTGTACACGTGTCGTGTTTGTATGTTTTTTCGTACAGTTTTGTATGTGTGCACACTGCACATGTAGTGTTTGTATGTTTGCACGTGCAGTTTTGTCTGTGTACACGTGTCGTGTTTGTATGTTTGCACGTGCAGTTTTGTATGTGTGCACATGTAGTGTTTGTATGTTTGCACGTGCAGTTTTGTATGTGTACACGTGTCGTGTTTGTATGTTTGCACGTGCAGTTTTGTATGTGTACACGTGTCGTGTTTGTATGTTTGCACGTGCAGTTTTGTATGTGAACAACACGTGTCCGGTGGTCGTTACTTCTCCAGTCAGTCGGAGGCGTTTGTGTTGAATGAGCTATGACGTGATGACTGGTGGAGTAGACTCTATAACCAGATATGTCTCTCGACAGGAAGCAGGATACTTGATAAAACGTATCCTAATTGTACATTTCATCACTGTAGAGCGGTCATTGCTAATCAATCGGTCACACAACGAAAATCGATGTTTTTGAAAATTTAAATTTCCCAATTCAAGACTCCAAATTTCATATTTGTGTGTTGTGTATCTGAAACGATGTTTAGGGTAAAGTGGGACTGCAAAGCTCTGAAGAACCATTTGTACAGTTTCATCTGCGAGTCGGAGCTGTGTAATGTGTCATATATATGTGGTGTTTTTCTCGCACTGTGTTCTAATGGCTAAACTGCGCACTTGTGTCACTTCACATCGGAAAGATCTCTGCTAGTCCATTGGTTATCAGGTTTTTCGTGCGCAAATGTTGGTACTAGTTCGTCCTACACAACTGTACCGACATCTCTTTTACCTTATATGTAGACCGACGTAGAATAATCGGAAAACCGATAAAAGCTCTTTTTGTAGTCCCATCGTATGATGCATTTCAACAGAGACACACTATAGCTTATCAGCAGTCCATGGTATAGCTAACTACCTAGGGAAACTGTAAAGAACACACCCTTTGTACAAGTTCTAGACTTGAAATAAGGCTGCGCTAAAGTTATGCTTGTTGTTTAACGAGCCCAACAATTCATGCCAAGCTTATTTTCATGAATATAGCTTCTCCACCTAGGACCATTATAGGCATAATGAAAACAACAGCAGACATTGAATCTCGTCATTGCTATAGATTGACTCAACGGGCAACCCACGAACTATAAACTATAACCCGAAGAGGTGATTACTAAGAATATATCTTTAATATACTCTCGTTTCATGTGTGTCGTATTATAGAGAGTACATGTTTATGAAGCTTTGCTCATCTAACATTGTCAACTATGTCAGATAATTAGGTTGAATTGTTGCTGCGGTTGATCTGTCCAGAAGTCATCGGTAATGGAATAGGCTATTGGTGCCGCTGGTAGGGATTCATCCGTGACAATGCACAGAATGCAACCCAATGCACGAGTCAAATTACATTTGAGAAGCAAAGTGACATTAGAACTTTAGGTCGCTCAAAGATGGTAGTTAACGTCATTTGGTCCAGGAATTAATTTTTAGTCTAAAGAAATACAAAATACATTAAATTCCTGGACGACCAAATGACGATAATTTCCATCTTTGAGCGACCTGAAGTTCTAAATTCACTTTGCTTCATAAATGTAATTTGACTTTGGATAATTTATATGGAGTGAGTAGATATCGTTTTTTTTTTTGTTTTTTTTTTGTAGAAGTATTTCGGTCAGGACTCAGGACACGTCGATGTCCTGGCGGGAGAAAACGTAGTATACTCCCGTTGAATATATTGATCTATTCCAAATCCCGCAAAAGAATTAATTGTGCCAGTCACAAATGTCTCTCACTAATTCATAAACAAGATTTGTTATTCGTCTTCAGAATCGACTCGACGACTCCGTTCGCTATTTTTCCAACATCTCTTTGTTCAGGGTGTTGCGATGTGGCTAAATAAAACAAAACGCACGGGAGGTGGTACCGAGTACCAACCAAACAGGTAGGCCTACTGCCATGAATCATTGTACGGATTACAATTACAATAGGTTTCTACACAACATCATATCCCGTCCCATTTGTTCTCGACACGGATAGCTCAGTGGTTACTGGTTAGCACCCGGAACTCGATAACAGCGATCATGGGTTCAGCAAACTTGACTTATGGTTTTCCTATACTAATGTTGTTGTAAACACCCCTATAGGGTGCGCGCGTGCACTAAGAAAGCTGGTTACTCCGCTGGTTGCCAGCGCTGAACTACGTCATGAATGTTACCATGCTTTCAATTGCAGCGTTCCGTTTTCCTCAATGAAATAAACCCGTTTTCCCGCGCCGGTTACCAGTAAGCGGGTAACCAGCTTTCTGTATGCGCCCACTCTTCGGTAATAACTTGGTAGGGAGAACCATGGTGATTGCAGGCACGCAGGCTCGTTGTGGTAGCTCGTTCCCCAGTAGAGGGCGTGAGGCCTTGGTCGGACATTCCTTTCAACAACGACGAATACACTAAAAACACATACCTAACTAAATAGGGTAGGGATCTTTAAAACAAAAAGTGGATGTGTTTCCACGATTAACTAAATAGTAAAGCGTTTGCCTCAGACAACAAAAAAGGCCATCAAGAATGCAAAAAAAGCAAAAGAATTAATGAAGTATGTTGCGTTGACAACATGTGCCGGCTGTTTTAAAGGTCTTACTGTGCCGTCATTATGCAACAAACACGAGTGTACACTGTACATGCCACAGCCCATGAGCAATTACCTTTGTTATTCACGTCATGAAACAAGAAAGCGGAAACGGCGATTTCATCTACGGCCTACCGGCTTCCGGTGATGTAAACAGGTGATTTTAGCTCCGCCATATTATTAGGCGAGGGGTTGCCAATTACGCGAAGCATGGAGAGAAAAAACAATTTGTTGCGGTTCTGCGATAAAATGACATTTACGTACCGTATGGCGGTGTGCAATCATGTTATGTACGGTAAACAATGTTAGCGTTTACCTAACTTTTTTATGTTCAAGAGCGTTTATTGAACTTATTCCTAGAATGTAGGCTAACTTTATTTCTGAAGAAACTTAGGATTGCTGGAGGTGGGAATGGAACCCGAATCAGAGGTTTATGTGGGCTGCTCCATGTCTGGAGTTATAGACAACTCCACCTTGGCAAAAGTACAAAAGCTTTCACTCCCTGTTTTTGTACATATAATCGTCGGGAAAATCATCATCATTGTACTGAAATCGAAAATCAACTCCATAATTCTTTCCCTGGAACATACTTGTAAATCATCGGGCGCACCGTTGGGAATTGTTTCCATCTTCCGCGCAAATCATCCGGCCCCGGTTACGTCTTGATTCTTACACAGCAACGATTTATTATTCGTTTTACATTACCTCAGTCGCAAATTTTCTTTCAGCAAATTTGAGCAAATCAGTAAAAATAGCCCTGGTAATCCTCCCCTGTTCCCGGGTACTCCGAGCTCAGGACTCGGCCCGTTTGGAAAAAGCCTCATAATTAATTCCATATGCGATTCCATTCCATCGACTCATTGAAATCGAGTACAAAATGGCGTGGAAAGTCTGGAAATTGGAAAATTCAGGAAATTAAATCCTTCCTAGAAAGCCAGACTGCAAATGAGGTTTCTGATGAATACCTATACATACATCTGATATAAACCTATATGTATCACACTGTATCATAGAGATGTGCGATCGATGGGGTCTAATCTAATCGTCGAGGTCGAGGGAACAGCTCAAGAATGAAAGAAAGAAAGAAGGAAAGAAAGAAAGAAAGAAAGAAAGAAAGAAAGAAAGAAAGAAAGAAAGAAAGAAAGAAAGAAAGAAAGAAAGAAAGAAAGAAAGAAAGAAAGAAAGAAAGAAAGAAAGAAAGAAAGAAAGAAAGAAAGAAAGAAAGAAAGAAAGAAAGAAAGAAAGAAAGAAAGAAAGAAAGAAAGAAAGAAAGAAAGAAAGAAAGAAAGACGCAAACAAACACGTTGACTGGTCGTGTGCTCCATTGATTAGCGTCGCAAGAAACCCGTTGACTTATGATCGATTATCAAAGAAATGCAATTCGTGCAAAACAAAACGTGAAGGGACGGACGTACAGCAACTCGGCACAGTCATTCTATTATTATTGTATATAATTTTCTTTTCCCAAATGACTTCTCCCTCGGTCCTATTGTTCGACTCTGGTCTGCACGATTGCACCCACCCAGGCAGGGTTGCTGCGAGCTCTACATGCGTATAGCGTTATTGAAACATTCAATCTGAGCCAATGCGTTCTCTTCCAATTCACATGGTTTACATTGGATTCTTCTTCTAGTGAAAGATGATACTGATAAACCAGTCAGTTTGGCACAACAACACGGAACACAACAAGGAAATAATATTATACTCGTGTTATAACACTTTACTACTCTTTCGAATACTAAAATGGGTTAAATTTACTTTAACTAATTAAAGTCGAGGCTTAAGTTAGTTGGTTAAGTGAAAATTGGGTATGGAATTATTTTTTCTGGAGATACACACCAGTACGTAAGGGAACAATTACTCTATTAAAATTAAAGACTCCAATTCCGACTGGGAGTTGAGCTCGGGTCCGCGATGGCGTCCAACGGAGCCCCGGGTATAATTCCCAGACGTGGTTGTATTTCACTCTGTAAACCAGTGGTGGCTTGACCAAAATGATTCTTCTGTTTGGCAATTCGGATACATGGACAAGACCTCAGTCAGGACGTTGTGATGCAGTCGTGATTCATTTGGACGAGAGCGAAAATAAAATAAGATTGAGACGTTTTACCATAATGTGCGCAATTAATAAGGAGATTTCAGTGACGAATTCGGTGAAATAAATTGTATTTTTACTAATAGATGATTTCTTTTCTCAGTAGCAGATCTTCATTCAGTATACTGCTTACACTCAATTGCATAAAAAAGTAATTATATTTGGTATTTGCAGCAGTGGAGCCCAGGATTTTATCCTGGTCTGGTATACTGTTTTTTCGGTTCGTTGTTCACTTAAAAAGTTGAATGGGTCACACTTCTATGTTTTAGTTCATGGTTTGTTGACTTTAGGTCAAACAATCATGATGACAATCATGACGGAGCCATTGCCCCCTTTCCTGTATCCTCTACTGTTGTATGTTGTGATGTATTACATACATTTATACACACTTGATTTGATTCACACTCTTCAGCAACGATTTGACTACACCCACGAGAAAATACATCCAACAGGGCTAACGTACTTATCGTTAATAGTTAATTTGTGACGTCAAACAAAAAATCGAACGTTCCACTAAAATCTGTGAAGACCTATCTCCAAAATATTTGCGCATTTCCACAACGGAGTGTGCATCCGTTTGTACTTACGGAGCGGAAAGCGCGAAATGACGGGAATACTGTGTCTATAATGAAGTAGTAATTGCGCTTGATGTCGCGAACGTGCTGATGAGGGGTTATACTTGTTTTAGGGTATGGCTTCATCGTGGGAGAGAGATGCGTGTGTGTTACTAGGCGCGGTGTTGGCGTATACAATGCTGCATGGCTTGCAGGATGGCCATGGCCGTTAGGGCGGCGCAAACCAAATTAGCCGTGAAACAAACGATTTCTTGAAAAGCTGCAATTGCTAATGGGTTTCAGTTCAGCTGTCAGCTACTGGGCACGGTAGCTTGAGCCTCAGTTACCACAGGCACGAGGAACCCGCATCCTATACTTGGATTGTAACAATTGTGACGTGAATACTATACGAATACAATAGGAGTTTTCTCAGTATTAAAATCGCACGGAATTTTCAGTGTTTACTCTACATTATATCTCCAGAATGATCCGCGAAATGAAATAACTGAGGGCATAGCACACTGTGGTTTGGTAAGCCCCACAGACTTGGAGATAATTATATTAAATACTAACATCAGTGGGATACTTATTTTAATTATAAATCCATAATTAGTAATAAAAATTCAATTAAAATAACAAGGATGACACTATGTACACGATGTACGCGATTGTAATGTTATATCCATTTAACATTCAGTATATGTAGGCCTCACCTAACCCAAGTACCCTTTGCCCGCAGATTTTCGATTTCGATAACATTCTTGAGTAATAATTTAAAAATTAAAAATGTTTGTGCTTTTAAAGTAAACGTGAGATAACCATTTTCTGTTAAAAATATGTTAGCTTGCAATCTGCTGCATTCATTCCCCTGAATCAATTTGAGATATTATGTTTAAATTAGACGAATTTAGCGCTAATTCTTTTAATATCTAAACCGGCCTCCGGCCTCTAGGTAGTTAGGCCTACTCGAAAAAGTTCATATAGCTATCTACACCGACGCGTTCACAATTCAGTTCCGATGCGGACTGATGATAGATTGGTATCATTCATACTCTACTCAACGCATTGCAATCTAAATTTCATTCATCGGCTATTTCAGTCATTACGTAATTGTATAGCGTAGCGAGAGCCAGATGGTTCGAGTGTTGAGAGTGCTGAGTGCCCTTTGACGATTGATTCGATTGATTGATTGATTGATACATCGTGAATGACAGGGGAGGATTGCACCGTTGAATGATGCCCGTCTCCGCATGTTCCTCGCGCCATTCTAAGACATTTCTGTTATGTGAGATCCCTACCCCCCACGCGCTTCCTGCAGTTGCTACTACTGCTTAAAATCGTACTAACCACGCGGCAAACATTTATACAGTCATTAATTAATCTCATTAGTATATGATAATTATATTCGTTGTATTGCAGTGGATACTACCAACGTGACAAAATTAAATACATTCATTAATGTAATTAATATGTATTAATAATATGAATGTATGTAGTAATTAAGAGGAAAGATTACCGCCAATATTAAGACCACTCAAAATTAGCGTTTTTCAGTGATCTTGATAACACTAGATCAGATCGAAAAAGTGAAAACCGGGCTCAATTTGGGTTCGTAATACTATCTGAAAAACATTTCTAGTAAAGCATTGTAATTATGTGTATGCATCAGGGTTGGTATTTCAAACTTACTTTGTATTAAATTTAAAATAACAATACGCATACTAATTATTAGTATTATTATTATTGTTATTTAATTTTTAATATTCTCGCTCTTGACAATTTGTTGAATGTAGTTGTACACGCAAGATTATGCCATACAGGATCAGAAGGGAATTAAAGCACACAAACAACAGCTGTTTCGTTTGACCGAATTACTTTAGCGGGCAACAATACTCTCCACTATGTATGTATGTATGTATGTATGTATGTATGTATGTATGTATGTATGTATGTATGTATGTATGTATGTATGTATGTATGTATGTATGTATGTATGTATGTATGTATGTATGTATGTATGTATGTATGTAGCTATGTATGTATGTGTGTGTGTGTGTGTGTGTGTCGTTTACCACGGATAAATTGGCCATCGCAAACCACATTGTCTAGAAAAGAAACACTGTACTATGCCGATTATACATTACAGGCCTATGTTAGTTACATTATTCAACGATTAAACGCATACGCATTATTCTTATGGACAGTTTTTAAATCGTGATCAACGATTAGATTCTGGACACGTGCCCTTATGTGCAATGAGCGTGCGTTGAAAATTGACGTCCAGCGGTCCTATTTATAAACAAGTACTCGGTTCATACTTGTGTACCAGACCAGCCGTTCAACATACAACACAGTAGTTATATTCAAGGTTAGCTCGCAAGCTGGGAGTTGTAAAATTGTCGTCGACGGTAATATTGACTGGTCTTTCGGTCGGGGGTGTCGAAAATACACGATTACAGACGAAGTAACAGAACCGAAGTTCACAGAAGAGTGTGGGAATAATAACTATGACATCCACCTACAGTAAAATGAGCAGAAAAGTATTGTGTATATTATTTATTTTTTGTTATAATGATAATAATAATGAAATTTAATAAAAAAAAAAAAATAATAATAATAATAATAATAATAATAATAATAATAATAATAATGATAATAATAATAATAAAAATAATAATAATAAGAATAATAATAATGATAATAATAATAATAATAATAATAATAATAATAATAATAATAATAATAATAGTAATAATAGTAATAATAACAATAATAATTATAATAATAATAATAATAATAATAATAATAATTATAATTATATTAATATATTAATATTGGCTTTATTATGTAACTTATCTAACGTCCATTTCTAACAAAATCACAATGCTAATGTCTGGCCACAAATTTTACAATAAATTTTTCAACGCCAGGCAGAGGTACCCTGAGGCAAATTCTACCCTGGGCCTGAACGCCGACGTCGTGAGACCTAGCTGTCGAATACTTCGTCAAACAACAAATAATAATAAATAAATAATAACCAATTTGCTTTGTTTTGGTAATGGTAAGTAAGAAAGTTGGCATGCTTCCCAAAACTTCGTGATAATAATAATTAAGAAAACAAAACAACAATACTTTTCATAATAACTGTTATACGAACAATTAGGAATAAGTCCACCATAATATTCACCCTCGAAGAAAGATTCCTCGGCGGAAGCCGGCCTAATAGCCGTGGTCTCCGCCGTTGAGGCTTGGACATGGATGATCTCCCCTCATCGTCTCGATTACCGTAATACGAGACGTACGTGAAGCATGATTGTAATCATTGTGTGGATGTTTGTTTTTTTCAAACCATGGTTTCAAACAACTCGCCATTATTTCCTCCACTCAAAAATTTAATCAGAATTACGACTAGTGGCATAAAAAGGAAAAAGTAAGTCTGTCTGACTAGATCTCTGGACCCCATACAAAGTTAGATTAGAACTCGATTCTTTTCACTGCACTCAACTGGTTTCTGATTAAATGAGTTCGGATGAAAGGTTTGATCTCCAATGCCCAGTTGGCCCTTTTCAATTATAACGTGACACAGGTTTTTTTAGAGAAGTCGTACTAGTTGCTATTCTCTAACTAAATAATAATTGGAAATATTGTACAATACGCGACGTCCACATATAGTTGCTGGCTATACTTCTAGATGACCGATCACAGAGTCCACGGAACAAATTAGGAAAGCTAGTCCCTAAAAATAGAGAGGTCGTCCTCTAGCGAATATACTTGGCTTCTCAGGTACAATACCATTTCTAGCCCCCGTCCTCGAACGTATTGCGCAGACTTGGTTGTCCTCAGTGCATTTCAAGAACGCACGTGAGTTGTCCTCACAGTTGTACTCGTGGTTTTCTTCTCATGTGTCATACAATCTATAGGAGCTTCTATAGATAGTGTATAGAGGTGGCTCCTTATGCAATACGCTATATAGCTACCACCCCGCAGGGCCTCTTGGTATTGAAACATGACCGGATTTGTGGGTGTGGTGCGATTGGCATTAAAATTACTTTATTTCAGCTAACGCTTAGTGAGCCTGAGCCTGCTATAGTTCCCGTCGCCTTTAGCATCCTTACATTCCGCTCCAAATATACCCATAGAAAATGTTTTGACCGAACTGTTACCGTTCTTTCGGAATCAAGTCCGTAAAGAATGCAGCAATTTGGAAGTTTGGATACCTAACCGATCTAACTTGGCTAGTTTATCGAGCAGTTTGAAGGAAAACAACCCAACGACGGATTAAAGTTTTAGGACTAGAAGTTACTGGAACGTTTCTGCAGCTAATCCAAAGTGTACGGCAGTATATTGTAGTGCATCGAGATAGGAAACCCAGGAACTTGGAAGCTTCTGTGATAGTGATAAAAGTTACGATAGCGCGAGTTTGATAGTAATAGTGGGCTCTATACTAAAGAGATAGTAGACTTTGGCATAGTTCCATTGACATCCGACTTGACTGGCAACACCCAAATACCTAATCCTGATCTGTTGACAAAGACGGGACTGTTTTGCTAGGAAATAAAGAAGAATTATTGTATATATTCCTAATAAAAAACCAAGGCTGGTGTTGTCCGCATTGCTGCTTGTGAACAGCGAACAGCGAACAACCGTTAGTAAATGACACGTTAGACTCGCACACATTTTTCCGTTTAAAACATAAACGACGTATTTTACAAATTAATTCGTTTCCCTACTATATTTTATGAGCTTGCCATCGTTTTTTTTTTTTATTAAAGAGATCCAATTATCTAAAAATTGAATTGACAAATCGACCATCTTCTCGGTGTTAGATGCGGGGTAATTCGAAAATTAGCTTTGCTCGGTTTCTTTCTCTACATTGTTTTGTATATAAGCTGATACAAGCTATAGTGATAAACCCTAACCTCCCCCCCCCCCCCCGCCCACGACCTCCCCCGCTTTCAAGTGTATTTTTATTTACATTAGGTCATATTACCGTAACAATGAAAGGTAGGTAACTTGGAAACATAAACTTTTATGAGGGCAAAGAACTAATGCCAACCAGTATCTGTATCGCGTATTGTACGTGACTACATAATAGCAATATAGCCTGGTTGCATGCAACGGAATATAACACGTGCGCGTCACTATAGAATGGAGTGGAGAAGAAAATGAATACTTTATTACTGTAGTTTCCACGAGGCGATTCGATGCTAAATATATTGTATTATATAAATTACTGTGGAACAGTGGGAGAGAGAGAAAACAAAGCAAAGGTCACGTGAGGTTGCAACGAGGCTAATCGCATGAGAAGTAGTGAATTAAGTTGGTACCATTGGACTATTTCGTATAAGCTTAATCGAAACTCGAGAAGTAGAAAATTAAGGTGGTAATTAAGGTGGTACCATTGGACTAGGCTATTTCGTAAGCATTAATTGGGGCGACTTTGGTAGCTCTTATAAATGCAAGTGTTAGGGTAGGTTAGGTTAGGTTAGGTTATAGGTAGAGATACGTTATTTAAGCGTTTTAGGTTTTAGATGCTAAATAGGTCATTTATTTATTGGTTTTATTTTTGAAAACGCTACAAAATGATAATTTTACAAAAACTAATGTGTTCACATTCCTATTGAGATTTAGTATAAAGAACTACATTTTAACCCCTTAAGAAGTTAAAAGTTACAACTGAATTGATTTTAACTATAGTACCTGCACATAATTTGTCATTAGAAGTGCAAGAAACCTCCTGATATACGGTACATGGTTTTGACGGAAAGAAAAATATAAATGCTACAAAATGCTAAATTTAAAATAATTAATGCTAAATTTAGAGAAATGTTTTGCTAAAAAGACGTATTTCTAGTTATAGGAGGGATTAGGCTAGGCTAGGTTTTGTTTTCCGAAGCTTGTTTACGTCTGAAAGAATGGTCCCAGTGTCCCAATGGCAGTGCTGTTACCGAGAGAGAGGGTCTTCGATAGCGGGAGTGAGTGACTATGCCAGCCAAGTGTTCGACCACAGGCCGCACCGTGCTGCTAGCTAGCAACATAATTAGAGACGGTACTTTAATAGTCAGTCATACAAGTCTAGGCCAGTCAGGTTCAAGCGACGCGCCAACAAGATTGGATTTCAGGCCAAAGTCATTTGATTTCCATTTCGAAATATCCGGTTTGCAAATGTCATTACTTTAAATCAGTTGACATTTACGCTATTGGTCTAGAAATTGATTTGCTGCACCGTTTTAGTTCTCTTGTGTGGACTCATTGCCTCTTGCCTACCTCGTTGGAGCAGAGGTGGAACAAAAGTGTATAATGGAAATAACGTTTTCATAGCCGTAGGCTAAAAGGAGCTTCCATCGAAATGACCCTGGAAATAAATTAATGTTGAAACCTGCAAATAAATGTGTTTTATATACGGTATCTGGTAGAGTATGAATAAGGATTTAATACTGTGTGAGTTGTGATCATCTGTATTTTAGGAGTGATAAGATAGTTGGATTATTTTACATTTAAGGTTGTAAGTTACATAATCATATGTACATTAGCCATATAACGAAACATGTAACTTTTTATTGTTACCTCTAGTTGTAAAACCTTAAAGTACGGCGTAACTTTGGCCAGGCACGAAGGTATGAATTTCTGAGCAAAAGAGAACAGAGATGAGTTTCGAGTTACCGGTACTTTTATCTATTAACTAGGTATCAAATTTTTGCAATTTTTAACTAAAAGTAACGCTAGTTCGTATCTGTTTTCCGTAAACTAGTGGGCGTGACGTGACGTCACGGGTGGGCCTATTTGACACTTTGCAGAAAAGAATACTATCAGAATCCAATTATCTAGCTAGGGGGTACGAAGTTTAACAAAACTGTCATATCTGTACTGTACATCGTTGTCAAATGTCAGTCACTACACCTCGAGGGACCTATGCGAAAACATGCGATCGTTTCGTTTTATCTATCTCTCCATCGCTCACACATTAAATATGAACACGTTACGTAACGTTTCATTTCTCTATACTCGAAAAACAATTTTTTTGACATTAGGAATAACAAAACAATGTCAATTTATTATTTAAAGCCTGTATTTACGATTACGTCGTCCGGTCCGGTAAACAACATTCGCAATACAACCAATCGTTAACAATTAGTGAAACAACGTTCTTAATTAGGCTGTAAACCATCTTGCCATTGAGTTGGCCATGCATTGGCCACACATTACACTGTAACGTATCGTAACTGACCCAGCCTAACGTTCCGAATAAAACACAATATCATCATAATGTAAAACTTTGTATTCAACTGCTTATCTCCGAGAATTTTTAAGAGCATAAGGGTATCAGCTGTTTGTTGTTATGAAAGGTCTTAAGGTCTGACCCGGCGAATTAACATGTGGGTACATATGCATGTATGTATGGTGGTCATGGAACGAGGATAAAAACGCCTTGAAAAGTGTCAAGTCAGTTCCTTCCCTACACTCGCTTGTCTATCGTGCAGGTATATTGTTCGGTTGCTGTTCCTGTGCGCGACAAGTCTGCTGACTGAGGTAGATAGAACTCAGCGAGGGAACTAACTAGGTCAGAGCACAATACTGTGACAACGACCCACAGGAACGGGGCCGTTTTCAGGAATTGGGAAGGGGAAGGGGGGGGGGGGGTCAACCCATACTATACAGAGCGGAACTAAAACATAAAGGGGAAAAAATTTCTCGTCAAGGTCATTTTGGTGCAAATCTGTGCTTTTTACAGCGGCCAACTGAAACAAAATTACTAAGTTTCTGGCAAAACATTTTCTCTTTAGCACCGCTAATAAAAGGAACCTTAATAATTTGCATAAATGTTGTAATTGACTTTGCTTTAATTACAACAGTACTCAAGAATTATGAAGTATGGTGTGTGTGTACACTAACAATATAATTTGCTATAAAAATAAACGCTAAACGATCATTTTCCATTTTTCCTTTGCGAAAGGAGTGTCTCCCCCTTGGATACGCCATTGCATAGGAACGCTTATTATAAATGACGATATGAAGTAAATCCACAGTAATGAGCAGCAAAGATGGAAATGGAAATGAAAATGAAAATGAAAATGAAAATGAAAATGAAAATGAAAGCCATTAGAACTGAATAACGTTCCACGCGGGATCACAAGTCGAGAACATTCACTTTTGTTTCCAATTTCTTTTTCATCCGATGTCGTGTTGCGTAGGTGAAGACTTGAGTAAGAGGGGGCGAGGGGCGAGATCAAACTAGCACATTAAAAAACGCAATACATTCATTACTGGGAACGTCGTCTTTTCACAGCTGATGGAACCATGCCAAGTGACTTTCTTTCCGAGTCTGGTTAACTATTATCTATACTCGATATGTGCACGGATGGAGTTTGGTAGAAAACAACTTGTAGGTGCAGACGAGAACCCATAGATCTCAGGAAGCAATTAAGATACTCTCATACTTGTACCGAGTTGGAGTTGCCAGACTTTCTAGATGGCACTTTTCAGTGGACTCTATAGGTATCGCCATGCTTGCCTTCAAGGGTGCTTGGAAACCTTCCAATGAATGTTGTGTGTAAATAATGATAACTTAGATTCACCACAGTCTAGGTCTATAAAACATGTTACCGGGATTAGTGCGCATGCCATGCCAAAACTGAAAGGATTACAGTTGAGGCCTACTGAACTTGGATGTGGTTGCTGGTTGCCCAGTACCGGTTCGATAACATTTGGGAAGTCATCTTGGTTGAGGCTGATATACCAATTACTCACCACTCTGATGATATTTCTCATTTCACTAACTCTTAAACTCGAGTATCCCCCCCTCCCCAAGAATAAGTTTACATTTTGAGACTAGTTAGAACAGGGGTGCTCAAGCTTCGCAAGAAACTAAAGGCTTAACTTATTCCTGGGCCGCAGTGTTGAACAGTGTGCGACTGATAAGTAAATAAGTAAAGAACACATATTTACTCCAACAACTCTTCTGCACTAATTTCGTATTAACCGATATGGTTACTGGTCGTTATTTCTCATCAACGTACGTTGCCCCTTGATTCGTAAATTAGATTGAGCCAAAGAAATAATGTGGTGAGTGTATGAGATTGTTAGAGAGTAAAGACACGTCTTTCTAACCCTTGATTTACTCATGTCGGCAAGTATGTGTCGCATAGTTTACGTGTACACTTTACAAGAACGTGTTCTGATTTCTACTCACGAACATCTGACGAGATTATTCATCAGTGGACGTCTGGGTAAATATTGTGAACAATGTTCATTGTTATTAGAAAACTAGTATATAATATCGTTAATCATGATTTGTATAAGGATTTACTAGATCGGGAATTTTCAATTTACGATAAATGCTGTTGATGAATATAAAATTCAAATATTATCTTTCCATCAATATACATGCTACTGTTGCATGTCATAATCGAATGTTATCATATTATATTCTTTATTAGTAGTATGTGAGATAAATGTAATTTGTCTTAGTTTTATAAAGATAATGCTACAAGAAATATATACTAATTACCAACTATGTAATTAGAAAATAATATTATGTAGAGTGTAATGCTGAATAGCCTGCTCAAGATTGTACGATAAAGATTAATTCTATTCAAAATTGATATTGATGTCCTAAGGCCCGTATAGCCACGCTATGGTTTGATTTCCTCTCGTTGCTCGAGCCGCCGTTTGAACACCCCTGAGATCTGTCTAAACACTTCTCACGGCTGGATGGGGCAGCGCACTAGGGAAACAGGGAAGATGTTGAGCATTTTGCTCGAGCCGCCGTTTTAGCACCCCTGAGTTCTGTCTAAACACTTCTAGCGGCTGGATGGGGCAGCGCACTAGGAAAACAGGGAAGATGTTGAGCATTTTGCTCGAGCCGCCGTTTTAGCACCCCTGAGTTCTGTCTAAACACTTCTAGCGGCTGGATGGGGCAGCGCACTAGGAAAACAGGGAAGATGTTGAGCATTTCGCTCGAGCCGCCATTTGAGCACCCCTGAGTTCTGTCTAAACACTTCTAACGGCTGGATGGGGCAGCGCACTAGGGAAACAGGGAAGATGTTGAGCATTTTGCTCGAGCCGCCGTTTTAGCACCCCTGAGTTCTGTCTAAACACTTCTAACGGCTGGATGGGGCAGCGCACTAGGGAAACAGGGAAGATGTTGAGCATTTTGCTCGAGCCGCCGTTTGAGCACCCCTGAGATCTGTCTAAACACTTATAACGGCTGGATGGGGCAGCGCACTAGGGAAACAGGGAAGATGTTGAGCATTTTGCTCGAGCCGCCGTTTTAGCACCCCTGAGTTCTGTCTAAACACTTCTAGCGGCTGGATGGGGCAGCGCACTAGGGAAACAGGGAAGATGTTGAGCATTTTGCTCGAGCCGCCGTTTTAGCACCCCTGAGTTCTGTCTAAACACTTCTAGCGGCTGGATGGGGCAGCGCACTAGGAAACAGGGAAGATGTTGAGCATTTTGCTCGAGCCGCCGTTTGAGCACCCCTGAGTTCTGTCTAAACACTTCTAACGGCTGGATGGGGGAGCGCACTAGGGAACAGGGAAGATGTTGAGCATTTGCTCTAGCCGCCGTTTGAGCACCCCTGAGTTCTGTCTAAACACTTCTAGCGGCTGGAATGGGGCAGCGCACTAGGAAAACAGGGAAGATGTTGAGCATTTCGCTCGAGCCGCCGTTTGAGCACCCCTGAGTTCTGTCTAAACACTTCTAACGGCTGGATGGGGCAGCGCACTAGGGAAACAGGGAAGATGTTGAGAATTTTTTAAACTAATGCCTTTGATGTACAACGTTGATCGTCGTTTGGTTCAGGTGGCTTAGCTTTACCTAAAAGTCAGGGAACCGTCGTGGCTGGGAAACGAGGGGGTCGACGATGACCTACTCGAAAGTCAAACGAGGGTTAAGAACTACATCCCCCCTCCCTCTCCTCGTCCAAAGATTCATAGGTCACTCATACCAGACCAGACTAAAGTCCAACACAACAGGGTCTGAAGTCGGTTTGTGTACGTCTTGTCACTTAGGCAGTGGCCGAATTGGGGGGGGGCGTCATCCTCCCCCCCTCCCCCCCAATAAATTAATTGGTTTAACCAACCGCCCCATATAAAGAAATGTTTGTGACAATCCCACCCGGAAGAGGCAAACTGCCTTCACCATTCCCTTACATATACAACCACTTGTCATAAAAAATAAAATAAAAACATAGGCAATACTAATAGGTATGTATATATATACACAAATCTAAAACAAAAGCACCTTGGGCAATTGAGCAATAGACTCATTTCAAAGGCTTGAAGTGCCGCGATGCCTGTGCGCACCACAAGAACAGATCAAATACCTCGGGCCTATCAATCTTAAATTGTGTATGCATTCTTGCTAAATTACTTTAAATGAATAGAGCTTTTACTCGTACTGGCAACAAATGTTGATGAATCTGGTACTTTCAGAATTGATTCACTACCACAGTGCCCCCTCCCCTCGATTGTAACAGTAATAATAATAATATAATAATAATTATAGGAATCCAGGGAAGTCTGTATGTCGATGTTGACTATTCTGACCCGGAGAAGTCTGTATGTCGATATTGACTGTTATGCCGCGACCCGGAGAAGTCTGCACGTCGATGTTGACTGTTTCTGGCGATCCAGGGAAGTCTGTATGTCGATGTTAACTGTTTACGGCGAACTAGGGAAGTCTGCACGTCGATGTTGACTGTTTCGGGCGAACTAGGGAAGTCTGTATGTCGATGTTGACTGTTATGCCGCGACCCGGAGAAGTCTGCACGTCGATGTTGACTGTTTCTGGCGATCCAGGGAAGTCTGTATGTCGATGGTAACTGTTTACGGCGAAGTAGGGAATTCTGCACGTCGATGTTGACTGTTTCTGGCGATCCAGGGAAGTCTGTATGTCGATGTTGACTGATCTGACCCGGAAAAGTCTGTATGTTGATATTGACTGTTCTGCCGCGACCCGGAGAAGTCTGCACGTTGATGTTGACTGTTTCGGGCGAACTAGGGAAGTCTGTATGTCGATGTTGACTGTTATGCCGCGACCCGGAGAAGTCTGCACGTCGATGTTGACTGTTTCTGGCGATCCAGGGAAGTCTGTATGTCGATGGTAACTGTTTACGGCGAAGTAGGGAATTCTGCACGTCGATGTTGACTGTTTCTGGCGATCCAGGGAAGTCTGTATGTCGATGTTGACTGATCTGACCCGGAAAAGTCTGTATGTTGATATTGACTGTTCTGCCGCGACCCGGAGAAGTCTGCACGTTGATGTTGACTGTTTCTGTCGATCCAGGGAAGTCTGCAGTCTCCTAGCACCCAGGGTGGTCTGTCGATGTTGACTTGAAGGAAATCTACCCCGATCAACACAAATGCGAGGGTTTGTGTCGGTGAAAGTGACGCATGAAACACAAGTAGACTGGGATCAATAAAGCATGCTCAACAAGTAGACATATATGTGCATAGTGGATCGAGCGTCACTCACATGCCAGAGAACACACATCTATATCCTCACCTCACCTACCAGTGACTCATTCAACTATAGTTGCCTTTATCACGTCCGCTCTTATCTTAACAGACACTTTTCTATTGTGTGATTACGGTTTTAGGTTTTATGTAATTGATTTTATTTCGCTTTAACAGCCGAGTTGATCTTGCTATTTTAGTACCTTCTGTTTGCAAAGGCTTATAGGTGTGTTTTTATTGGCGATATAAGCCTACCAAACTGGCATGTTATAATAGCTGTTGTTATCTAGTTTTCTCTATTGTCTTCATCCTTGAACTTCAACTTGCACTTAACCGGCCAAACGAATGAACGAGCGATTCCCGGATTAATCAATTACTGCTTCATAAATTGTTAATGACCTTCGATCTTCCAGTATTAAAAGAGAGCATTGTAGGAGCCTTGAAATGTAGAATTTACATTCCCGAAAGTGTATTTTATAGGTGAAGCGAGTTCATATTGATCGAAGTTGCGTTACTGAAAACTAATGACCAATAAAGCTTTTTCCGGTAACCGTGTTGGAGCGAAAAGTCTGCCGCAGCTGTTGGGTTTGGTGCGTTTGCAATTGACTTACGTGTGACATCTCAACGCAACCCGTACTTCACCGTGAAAATACTAGGATTAAAAATATTTTCATATCTAGCATAAAAATCTTATTCACGGCTTTTCATATATACATTCCCTTTTCATTTCTGCATCCATAATTTAGTCTTTGTTCAACGTCGTCTTAATAACCAACCAACCCAGGAAGCTAAAAAAATCATTGTAACCACGACGATAACGTAAGTGCGTCCAGTGAATTCGTTACCTGCCTCGCATGCGAGTAAGTTGGGTTGCCTGGCCACCAGGCGCGCCATCAAGCGAGGCTCGCCCTCGCTGTATCGCGGGCTTGCCTAGCCCGTCGGGGGACGTCAACTCGCAGCTTTGCGGGCTTGCCTACTATCAGGCGCTCAATGCATGCATGCAGGCAGACACACTAAGCTACGCTGATGTCTCGCCGAAAGCTGTCTCGAATTATGAACTTATTGAAGATTAGTTTTTAATTAACTTTTGATTAAATTACATTTTAAATTAAGCTAAAATTAAATTAAGTTTAAGTAAGTTAACTAATTAGTTTTAAATACAATAAATAACACCTAGAAGAAGGGCAGCATCTAAATGTGGACGCTCTACTCAGTTAAATAATGTACATCTTTCCTGATGTGCAAAGTTTTCACGCCCTTTTCTTAGTATTCGTAAATACGTGAAGCAGCCGTCTTGTTGTTTATTCGGGCTCTTATGAATATGTGCGGTATATGTCAATATCAATACACGGTGTTTCGCATTCCAATATTACCTCTCTATAACTCTCCCCATCGTGAACATTGCCATAGCAATAATTTAAACCTACTGGTTTTGGGACAGGATACAATGTTCGATATCTTTGATCGATACATTGTAATGACTTATGAGTTATGACACACACAGCAAATTGCCCACCGCACATGACAGGCGTTTACTGTGCATACTTTAAAGTACAGGAAACGTGTTATGCATATAAAATATAATGAGGAGGTAACCATGCCCTTGGTACACGGATACTTAACAATTACGATCAATTACTATCTACTGTTTATGGGAAATAACGAAACCTTGTTGCACGTGCACAATTTTAATCCTTGGGGTATGATTATCCATCGGCTTCCCAAACTGCATCCAAAGAGAACAAGTAAAACTATGTATCTACTACACCTTCCAACATAAATAAAGCAAGGATCGGACAGAACATGCCTTTACTCTAACAACTCCCCTACACCCTATTATTTTTTTTGGCTCAATCTTATTTAAAAATCAATGGTTGGTGAGAAATAACGATTAGTAGCCATGTTTTATACGAAATAATAGCAGAAGAATTGTGTTCTGTCTTATACCCTCGAATTACTTATGTCTCACACCGTATGTATGTATCTATATAGTATATAGGTTGTGTATTAGTGGTACGTAGACAGCTTTGAATGAAATGAAGAAACTAATAATAATGCATGTGTATGAGGGCGCTTCTTTGTTCTTATGCTTATCGGAGAATACTCGGGATTTGCCCCCCCCCCCCCCCCCCCCCCCAGAGAAACGACTATTTTCCTTTTTGTCATGTCATACTTGTATAATACCGTCCTAGTTAGCTTTGAGTGTAATTATCCCTCTTATGTCAGACTAATACATGTCCAAGCAAGAAACAGACGTACTCCAAGGATGTGGCTGCACTATATTCGCTCATCAAGGCGAACGAATGTGTACAGCAATCGTCTCTATAGGAATAACGACGGCCAAGTACGACCATGTGACTGTGCAGGCGGGAGGGACTCGAGTCGGCTCATGAATATAGATAGACTGCTCGAAAACCAGTGCAAAAACTAGATGACCGGGACGGAAAATAGCAATTTATTTACTTCCAATTAATTAATTTATACTGAAACAGTGTCAGATGTCAGTGGAATGGGATTACATGAAATTAGTTTTCGCAATGAACACTGTTGGTAGGACCGACCGGTCACTCGAGCGTGATATTGTGAATAGTAGTTGATTTCAGAGTATTGAGGTGTATTATACAGACGAGGCGTGATCACGCACATAAATGTATAAAATGTTTCAGCCGTAAAAAAAACACACATGAAGATAAAAAAAAACTAGTCAATAGCGCTAAATAAACACCAGATTTCTATAGGGACCCCTTGCATGAGCTCAGACAAACAAGAGTTGCTCTATTCATTCACGTGGACAGTAATTACGTATGTATTGTGTGCTTCAACCCCCTGTCCCACAGCGTAATGTCGACAGACAGACAGGCAGACAGACAGTTAGACAGACAGACAGACAGACAGACAGACAGACAGACAGACAGACAGACAGACAGACAGACAGATAGACAGACAGACAGATAGATAGATAGACAAACAGATAGACAGACAGGCAATATGGAATACAAACATGTGGTTTACTGTGGCCTCACAGGTTCGAACCCATATCGCCTGCTCTCCGGATAGTCAGCAGTCGGAGTCGGAGCATCACATATTTGTTGAGTCTCTTTGATTGCCGGGGGGGATAAGTGTAAATACTCTTCTAGCTCTCTGAGCTCCATTGATACATCTCGCCAGTTTTCACTCAAATCTCGTAAACCAGGCTGCACAAACATTGTGAGTAAGTAAACGAATCGCACACTTTGGCTTGTCAACTGTGAAACATGTGGATTTAGGTCGCTGTATTATATAAGGTTATGGTGGATACAACAACAAATTGTTGCAGCAAAAGGTCGGAAACTTTATAATTATTTCTGATTTATTTTAGGAATTTGCATATTGTGTAGGGGCATTTATTCATCGTTTTGTAATAACAATTTACAATTTCGCGTAACTATCTCAAATTCTTCTTGAGAGAGCACAACGCTTTCCCCAAGAGCGACAGTGTCCCAGAATGCCATACATATATCCTGCAGGGCGATTCTGTATGAGCGACGATAAGTTTATCAGCGGTTTTGGTCGTTACTGAAGGCGAATGCAAGGTGGTGATTGGCTCATCGCCTTCTTCTAACAACCGAAACCGGTGATAAACCTATCGTTACACATTCAGAATCGCCCTGCAGGACAGGCTTCATTTACCCCCGGTTGTGTTATGTGGAGGGACTCGAACCCCGTCTCAAGACTGCAATCTGCCTGGCCAACGGACGCTATTGTGCTTTGTCTGCTTGTCTTACTGCTAGCAATAAATCAAGACACATGGTTCGGTAAAAACGCTGTGTTCATAAACGATGACATATGAAGCAGCAGCCTTCGTAAGTGATCTTCGCAAAAATACTTGATATGCAATACATAAAATATTCGACTTTCAAAGCGATATTCTGACAGTTGTAGACATTTTTATATTTTTTGTTACACTGGTTCTTCCAAAAAAATTGGAAAATAGCGAACGGTAAAGTAGATTTCTCTCGTCCGTCTATTCCACGGCCGGGTTAATGTCCAATTCAATCGAGTTTCATTGGAAGCCATAAAGCCAAACAAACGTTGGATGAAACACAATGCGAGTTTATTACACATACAAAAAAAATCGAAAAAGACACTAATATAATTCAGTTATTCACAAAGGACAATGTATTCCTTTAACCTAGAAAACTTATCTGGATTTGTTACAAGCTTTAAGATATGTTTCTGGTTATCGCGGATTGTTTGTAAGATAAGTGCCTGTGCACTGGATGGTTGTTTCATCGGCTATCATGATCCAACAACATATCTCCTTGTTGGATCATTATCGGCCATCACTGGAGGCTAATAAATACTTCTTTAATATAGCTGAAAATTATTTATTTTTAACAGAATCAATCTTTAGATTTTTTATCGATAAAACATATCATTGTCATTTTTCCATGATGCCGTGAAGTATATTTGTTGAAATTACTTTTAGGGTCTTAATTTAGGCTTGGTTTATGGCTGATTATTTAGCTTGCCGCTAGCTTATTTTCTTCGGGGCATCCACCAATCACAAGCGTTGTTGCGGACTGTACATTATCGGTTAGTGATATAATTCCTTGTCTTAGTCAACATCATCATCATCATCATCATCATCATCATCATCATCATCGAAGGTATCTATATTCGCAGTCTTCGCCATTTTCCTTGAATAATTTTCCTCGGGAGAAGTATTACATCATTGAACGCTCAATGTTCGATGTACAACACAACAGGATGCTTACTTTTGCCCTGTACTGTACCGTAGGGTTCAAAGAGTTCAGTTCAGTTCAGTTCAGTGTAAAGTAGCGTAATTTGATTACTCGGTGCAGTCAGTGTAGGTGTAGAGTGTAAAGTGTAGACGATACCACACAGTAACTCGCTCACTTATTTGACGAGAGTTTAGATTTTCGCTTTAGTCGTACCTTTGAGACGTAAGCTCTCGAAAAGAACCCCTCCCATATTATTGTTCGTTAGATTAGATGTAACATATAAGGTGCGCAATTTTGATGTTCCTCTATTATTATTATTATTACTATTATTATTATTATTATTTTTATTATTATTATTATTATTATTATTATTATTATTATTATTATTATTATTATTATTATTATTATTATTGTTGTTATTATTATTATTATTATTATTATTATTATTATTATTATTATTATTATTATTATTATTATTTTTAAACACGAAGCTACTCCTCTTAGTGCACATGCACTAATGCAACAAACAGCGCACGGAAACATACGAAGTAGGATGCCGAGTCCAAGTGCAGACGAACTCGCCTCTTACTCTTCATTTAAAGTTCATTGCAATTTACGACGGCTAACGCGTTGATAAAATACATGCCGGTCTTTTTAAGTAAAGGTAAAACATTAATTATTAACAACGCGGACTTTCCGGAGACGCTGCAATAGCTCCGTCGTCGAACAAGGAAACAGCATTTACACGTATTGCTTTCTACCGATGTGTTTTTTATATTTCTCCTTTTGGCTTCATAGGTGATGTATATTGTATATCCTAAGAGTGGCACTTGTTCCATACTGTCCCTATCGACAACGGCTGTACAGTTGCTGCCATAAGTAAATCAACGGTCGGGCATAACATACTCGCCCCGCTGGTGTGTAGGTTCAATCTAATTAACGAATCAATACGTTGATGAGAAATAACGATAAGTATTTC
>OX246746.1:19147931-19230431 GCA_945910005.1 Isoperla grammatica
CCCGCGCGGTAACGAAGTTATAAAAAGTGTCATCACTGGGTTCTGATTTGAGAGCGTGCAAGGGCCAAGTGTGTCTAACGCCCTTTTGGTGGGACACGTCGTTGACACGTGGCTTCGCGATGCTTCAGAACTACCATGCTTTGTCAGTAATATAATACGGACTATAAGGCAAATCGCAAATCTCTTTGGTTGGTTGATTTGTGTTGATAGTTTGTCTTCAATATGATTTTATTTTGCACAAAATGTGACTCTCAATTTATTTCAAAATCGAAGTTTTTAATTATGTAATATAATTATACATAATATTCAAAAAGTAGTTTTTACCTATAACATTTAGTTTCATTAGAATTGCACGGGATTTATCATTTTTCAAATAGTGCAATCATTGGATGTCATTGTGGAAACCAATTAGTGAATGTTTTACTTTCTTCCAAAATAAAAGAGGATTAGAATATTTGAAACTTTTTTTCCCATGGAATTTCTTTTTCGTTAGTAACTGTTTTTAAATACTGTCGTAGCGTTCTCAAGAAACACGTTTCAGGGATTCCCCTTTTAGAGTAAACCCTGATTCTGAAACAATATTTACCGTTGTGAAACGTATTCAGCAGTAGTTTGTCACAGCACAGGAATAGACAACCAAGGTGGGGCGAGGATAAGTAAAGGAAAATAGCGAGTCAATATTCACCACTTACTAGTAAATACCCCCGAGGCCGGGAGAAAACTTTCGAAAACGGAACTCGTAAGCTTCCCAATATAAAGTTTGCTTTAAGGTGTGTTCATTTGACATGTTACTTATTGGATTTCGGTCTTTTCAGTTTGCGATTTATTTTTCTAACTTGGTACATTTCAATATTCTCTTTGATGTCTGTAGAGTAAATAAGGTAAGGTGGATGATCGTAGAAGCAACAGCTAACATACTGTACACACATGTAAGTGCACAATGTAGGAACTGATCGGATGCAGCTTATGATCTATCTATCTATATCTATCTATATTATATTAAAATTAAAAAAAAAAAATTAAATGAATATTAAAATCAAATAATAATGTAATAATATTCCTCGTTATCAGTGAACAATGTAGGCCGTGCCTCCTCACTACTCAGGAAGGAAAATATGTGTATTTTTTGTTTTATAAGAAAAGTTATTGGACTGTACACTGCAATATTTCGAATGCTGATCAGCACTCTTCGACAGGCTCTATCACCAACTCTACTGTCGATTAGTGCTGGTCAGCATTCAAAATATTGCATTTTAATTTTAATTTTGTCAAGAAACAGTGTCTAGTCCAATAACTTTTCTTATAACAATTCCCTTGTTCATGAAACCGCCACGTCAGTCAATATACATTTGAATAGAGAACTTATCATTGGTTCTGGATTGCTGTATTGTGTTCTGATGTGCGCTTCTTCCGCATAATGGCTTGTTTTTATATTTATAATACATAACATTTCCACGAGAAGCAGATAAATATATTGTATAATGTATATAAATATATATATATAAAAAAACGGAATTTAATATGTAGAAGCTAGGTATAGAGATTCAACAATACCCATCTAATCACAAAAATGTGTTCGAGATCGGTTATAGAAGATATTTTGGTTCGATCAAAACAGTTTCACTATAATATACTGATTGAAATGCAATCGATTACAACGGAACGCAGACGTGCAGCAATGGTGGTCGACGAAGGCCTCCTGCACCACACGGAGATGGGATTAGAGTACAGCGTCGTCGTCGTCCGCACATGTCCTACAGGAACACGGTATTGTAGTTGCCCGGGCAGTTGGATTAGGACCTACCCAGCCCTGCGGTCGAATTAGTTACGAGAGTGGAAGACCTCGGCTCAAGTCTTCTACCGGCCGTACATATTTAATGGTGTTTCGCGGATGATTTCTCGTTATTTCGTTGTCGGCGCTATTCCGATAGTGACTAGCAGTCCACAGTTCGGGAAAATCTCGTTCATCTTCTGGGAAACAGAGATCCCTTCAACCACTATCCCATGCTTGCTAAACAAAACTCCAGGGCCCGGATTCACAAAAGATCCTAAGTCTTTTTCTGGTCTTAACTCTAAGACTGGCCTAACTTTGCACCTCTTGTAAAACCAGACCCAGGTCACATGAAGAAGTTACTAATTCCAGGTGGAAACAAGGACACGATGTCCATTACAATAATATGTTTTAAAATCCGTTCTAAGATATTTTCTTGGATTGACAATCTTGAGATTCAAGGTTGGTCGGTCTTAGAGGTAAGACCAAAAAAAGACTTAAGACGTCTTGTGAATCCGGGCCCGGGAATCCAAAGGGTAGTTTTACTTTTAAAACTGCACACAATTTTCATTTCTAAATTATAGAGATATCTATTCTCTGTTTAGTCGAAATCGAAAAATCTTCGGGCATAGCGCAATGTGTTTTGGTACGCGCTGTGTATTACGTAGCTCACCCTGCATGGCCAACATGCCCGCTTGAAACGTCGTGATTATAATATATTATCTATGTATTTCTTCCTCTGAACAATTTAGTGGAAATTTCTTCCGCTCAGTTATTCGCGATAAAGAGTACCATGTATCCAGAGGAATTTGAGCGTATACATTATATAGCTCTGTATTCACATTCAACTTTTATCTGTATGCAATAATATTTAATATAAGCAGAAACAAGATTGATAAAGTATATTTGCTGCATTTTATTTCAAGTGTGTGCATCGCATTTGCTTGTAAAATTGATTTGCAAAGGAGGACAATAAATACAAACATGTTATATGATATTTAGCAAGAAACATGTACATATTCATAGAACGACAAATCAAACCTACAGTGGTACGACAATATTTAATATTAATAATTGAACATGGCGAATAATAGATAAACATACGGAAATATACGAGAGATACATTGAAGTATAGGAACCGACTCTGGTGTGAAAAGGAGAACAGATCAGTTAAGCTGCGTACACACGGCGGATTTTGGCCTCACGACGATCTCAAGGCGGTCGGACGGATGGACTGATCGGATGAAAATTGGATGGAATTCTCTTGTGTGTAGTCTTGAGGCGATCGTACGACGATCCGTTCCAATCTCTACCTAGTCAGTATTTTTAGCTGCGTACACACGGCGGATTTTGGCCTCACGACGGTCGTACGACCACCTTGAGATCGTCTTAAGGCCAAAATCCGCCGTGTGTACGCAGCTTTAGTTGGTGCTGTGAGAAGCCAAAACTTCCACTACTGACAAAGCAGTGTACGTTGTCCTTCAGAGTTGAAATAGACGTTTCTGTTACTTCAACTGGAAAGACAAATAATGATCCGATGCGGATATGAATTTAACTCGAGGCGTTGTCTCCGAAAACGACGAGTGGTTGGTTCAAACGATTGTCTAAACGCGTGAAATGCGGTGGGGGGGGGGGGGGGGGAGAGGGGGGGGGTTCATTTCAAGATCGAGATGAAATGTTGATGGATGATTCCAACTGGGATTGACCGTTTGCACACCACAGAAAAACAAAGTATTGTGTTTGTTTGTTGGTTTCAAGCACAGCCGTGAATGTTAGTTCGTGTCTATTTATTTATTTTATACAAGTTTTAGAGAGAAAACTTGTATTTACAATAAAACTCTGTTGGTTAAAACAACTACCTGATGGCCATGGAGTAGGCCTATAATACGATACAGTTTTGAAAATAACGCATAGACTAAAGAATGAATGTAAATTAGAAATTATTATTAAAAGTTTTTCTCCTTACAGGTAAATTCTCAAGATTCCAATGGATCATTTTCAAATTTAAATACACCTATTAAATACAATTACATATTAAATACAATTATTGCCCTATTTAATTAAATTGTTTGGAAACATCTATAAACCATTTGGTTATGTTTCCCTCTGCACCTGAAATCATTCCAGGAACATTAGTTTCATTGTAATCTTCACAATGAAGAAAATTGCAAATTTTGCTTCTTTGACTTTTCTTGACGGATCAATTCATTTTGTTGTACTTATGATTTTCCTATTAGAATAACATGTTATTTTTGTAAATGGATGTGACCATAATGTGTGTGTGTTTGTCTGTTGCTGCAGCTAAAGGCCAGAGCTGTAACCGCATGGCGACATAGTGGGGACCACGGGGGCGAACTCTCCGTGTTCTGCTGGTGAGCAAGATGAGTGGTACTGTAACTACCAGCACAGCGCGCTTTCTCGTTACAAGTTACAAGCTACAAGCTACAAGCTACAAGCTGTCGTGGCGCCTTCCAAAACACTCAACAAGGAAGAGTCAAGTCACACACATTGGCCGAGAATTGAATTACCTCTCTCATCGCCCGACTCGTATCGGGGAATTTAGTATTTCTCAACGTTTTGTTGTTAAGAGCAACTTTACCTTGGTGGTTCGTATTACAGTAATACGTAGGTTCCGGACAGTGCAATTTTCTAGAATGAACAATGACACAAACAAACAATTTTAATTAAATGACTGATAAGATTGTGGTGTTATAGTTTCACGAACTTTGGAACTTTTTTTTTCAAAATATAATATACATTATAGATTAACTACGAAAATAATATTAATTTTTTAATATATCACTCTTAAAGAGGGGTGTCTGGAAGATTGACATACTTCGTATCATGAAAAGATTGAAGTTTGATTACAGGCAAATATAAACAAATGACCTGAATATTTGCTTGGAATTGTATATTGAATGTTTAAAAAATATGTTTTATCTTACACAGAGCTGACAGAATTTTAAAATAATTTTATACTTTATTTTGTTAGATTAACCATAGTGCTGTTAATATTGCCTTCTCGTATAAATGTAGTAGTCATTTTATATTGAGACATTATGTTAACGTATTTTACTTTCACTACCAAGTTGGGAATATACCGTGTATAATAACCTGTTAATAGCGGTTTATGTAATTGTTTGTGCTTGGAACAATATTTTGCCATTATGTTCCCACGACCGCATAGTAAGCCAGAAGTATAGGTACTTCTCAATGCAATTTAATCAAATGTTATCAGTCTATATGTCACATAAAAGATTGCTGATAGGCAGATGTAATCTAGTGGGAATAATACCGGATTAGTTTTTGGAATTGTTCACTACACATTCTGGTCTGGCCGATGCAAATTCTGATCAAATATTTGACTGTACCATCTCCATAAACTAATACGCCATTTTGTTGTTAACCAACCGTTCTTTGTTTTATCTACTTGCAACACAAAGTTACGTGGCACATTTATTGTTAATGCTTTATTAAATGTTTAGAAACATGATTGTATTTTAAAAGATTGTCCACGGCAAAACCAGTATATTTCGGAGGCGTATGATGACTTTGCAATCGGGGTTTGTTTCTATTGGGATTTGAAGTGGCAGTTTTGTTTTCATGAAGTCTAGTTATGAGCTCGCTTCGTGTTTTAGATATCTAGCAGACGTCGTTAAAAATATGCTTAAATAAGTCTGCTTTAGTTGCAAAGCGATGTGATCAAACCGCTTGTTGTGGGCAGGTGCGGGGCCGAGCGCTGCCATGCTTCGCTCTCATTTGCCTTGTTATATGTTTCAATAATTACTATCAGTATCAGTATAACACTGTCATCATCATCATCATCATCGTCATCATCACCATCATTTTGTATTACTAAACGCTATTAACCATTTACTACAATTATTATTGTGATCGTCGGTACTAATTCTTGTTTCTGTCGTGGTACACTTGAGGGGTAAACGGACGCGAATCTGACGACGGAACGAGTAACCATATTATTCCAATGCGCTTCTTTGTGAGGTTTCAAGTACAACACAACTGCCAGAGTCTACCTCAGAGTGGGGATCGTGTATGAGCCAGAACCACAGCAATAGAGTCCAATAAAGACACAATAATGCGGATGAGTACATCAGGAGGGCCAACTTTTACACGAGAAATTATAACTATTCGAGAAGGTTTAGTTAACCTAATCTTTGCATTTGCATTACGTAATCCATGCAATACGAGGATATTAATACGTAGCCAAGTAATATCCAGTTCTCCCGTTGTTTTAACAATGCACATAACAATCGTCTGAGTTGCTTTGTTTCATTTGGGGTTCTAGGAGAGATGGTGGATACAGAATATGATGGATCGGGGTGGGCGGGAGGGGGGGGGTTGGGAGGGGGGAGGGGTGGGGAGGGACACAGGCGCACGGGGGCACCTGAGTGTACAAAAAAGCTGCTTTCTTTCCAAAAGATGAGGATGAATATTGTGTGTACAAGTAAGCAGGATTAGGGTAGCTTTTGTTTGATATGAGGTGAATGGTATAAAGTGTGAAGCTATGAAGTTAAGAAGCTATCGTGATGCCTTGCTTCGTTGGCTCTGCCGAGCTCTGTTGGCGAGTAGGTTTTCATATTACACCCATCTAGTGAAAAACAAAACTGGTGCCTTGTTATTTCTCCTCATTCTCTCACTCCTCACAATCCTTGATGCAGTGACTCACTGGAGTCAACCGCTGAGAACTGCCCGATTGTCTGATGGTGATGCTTCGTCCTGGCTGGGACTCGACCCTGGAGCTGTCGGGGTTACAAGATACAAGACAAGCTTGGATTTATTTTCGGAGTGGAAGGGAATACAACTTAAATAATGTGTTTCGGACCCACTATGCAAAACACAGTTGTTACGCTTATTCCCTGTTCACACTAACACTCTCTCAGTATAAAAATCGCACGAAATTTTAATGTTTAAAATTATACCTCATGCAATAATGCTTCTCGAAAACGAAAATTATAATGAAAAATATTTTTTTTTAATTATATAGTATAATAAAATTATAAATAAAATTTTAAAAAATATACATGTATATATAATAGGCCTACATTAAGCGTTTAGTAAACCACAGTACGCTATTCATTCAGATTTTCGATTTTGTGTAGCATTCTTGAGATATAATTACAAAATGAAAATGTTGCGTTTTAAGCGTGAGACTTTCCTTTCCCACGTCAGAAGCTATCATTGTAATGAGAACGGAACTCAAATAAGTCGCTGCCTGGCCACTGCTATGCCTGGGCCCTATTCTGTAACTTTATTCTATATCCTGCAATGAGTTCTGCCTGAATTCGGATTTTTTTCATTCAATATTACATTCCTTTCTACATAACAAGTTTGAATTCAGGCAGAATTTGTTTTAGGATGCAGAATATCGATGTCTTAGTTACAGAATAGGGGTCTGGTGCAGAGGCTTGGTATGTAAAACAGTGTTGAGAAGGCTTTCTATGGTCACACATTACCAATTACTAATGTGAACAGCTGTCGCGTTAAAAATCATAGTATAAACAAGATACTAAAATTGCTTTGTAGTGATTTAAAATTATTGCTGCACGAAAGAAAAATAATGTTATCGCCCAGGAAATGTTCTGCTTAGTTTTATGAATGTCACCGTGTTTGAGTGTTTTTTTTTTTTTTAATGACCATACATACATTTTTTAATGTTGTTGTCAAACATTCTTTCACAAATTAAACGTGAGCATTTGACAAACAGAACTATTAAATCGAAACAAAACAATGCGAAAGAGCAGTGAATGCTATCGGGGTAACTGCCTGCTTGAATGCTTGCGTCAGTCAAGCTATTATCGTGGCTTGAGTCACAATCAGGGCAAACATTATTATTACCATAATATTTATTCCTGCTTGCAATGCAATGGATTCAGGGTTCGATACCTGATCCAGGCTTGGTTTGCTTTAAAAACTAGTCTTCAGTGTGTGCACCCATCTTCGAGTCGGAAGAAAGAAAAAACCTTCGGTCCCATTCCATTTTTGGACATCACTCACATTTATTACCAGTGGCTTTTATTTTATGTTATGTCTTATTACTCAAACATGGCCACAACTGGTTTCGTCTGCTAACTAGTTTTATTTTCTGGCAGCCAAGTGAAATTTATGCTTTGGGGAAAAGGCCCCGAGTAATGAATTTATGATAAGCGCCAAGGAAGACGTACGCGGAGTCAACCGCCGAAGAGAATTCGCGTTCGGTAATAATAATGTAACATTATAAGAGATGCATTTTCCGGCCGCCAGACAAGTCAAAGACGAATTTTAATAAGTTTAGACCTAGGCTTCGCTTTATTACGACAATCAAGAACGAAATGAATATTAGTATGAGACCAAAAATATTTGCATTCCATTCCATTTTGCTTGGTTGGCATCACGATCATGAATCACTTTATTTATTCCTTCCTTGCTTGTTAACTCTTGGGAAATAGTTGGAACGCAACAGAAGTTTGTGATGCGATGCCGTCACGGCGTCACGTGAAAGATATCTACAAGTAGAAACTAACACGGTGCACGGCTATGTTCGGCTATGATCGATAAACTCCGAGCTGTACCGAAACGATTGCTTCAATACCTACGAGAGGTGGAGAACATTTAAAACCTTTACACGTGAGTATCTATAGTCTTAGCATTAGGTTATTTGGAAATTTGTTAAGGAATTCCCAAAGAGCTGCTATGCTAAGGTATAATATAACGTATTTGGGGAACTTGAGGAAATGTACGAAAAGAAGAAAATCATAGCAATTGACTAAAATCAATGTATTTTCGATTTAAAAATACGTAGAAAGTAAAATACCAAAATAGAAAAATAAAATAATAACTATAATTATTATTATCACTACTTGGAAATATGTAACTCAATTCTTAACTGAATTTTGCTCACTTTGAGTCTTATACTCTTTCTTTTAGGTACATTAATTCATGCACGAAGAGGATTTTATGCTACTCAATCTTAATATTCGTCTTATGAATGCGAAAACCATCTTAAAGACATGATTGTTGATATCGGGAATCGAACCGGTGATCTCCCGCTTCAAGATCGCATGTACTAGCGCTGAACCATTGACGGCGGAGACTGATAAGGTGCTTAACGACGTACTAGCGCTGAACCATTGACGGCGGAGACTGATAAGGTGCTTAACGACGTAGTCGAAAGCTGATATGACGGCGGAGACTGGTAAGGTGCTTAACGACGTACTAGCGCTGAGCCATTGACGGCGGAGACTGATAAGGTGTTTAACGACGTAGTCGACAGCTGATATGACGGCGGAGACTGGTAAGGTGCTTAACGACGTACTAGCGCTGAACCATTGACGGCGGAGACTGGTAAGGTGCTTAACGACGTACTAGCGCTGAACCACTGACGGCGGAGACTGATAAGGTGTTTAACGACGTAGTCGACAGCTGATATGACGGCGGAGACTGATAAGGTGCTTAACGACGAACTAGCGCTGAGCCACTGACGGCGGAGACTGATAAGGTGTTAACGACGTACTCGACAGCTAAGTCATATGACAGCGGAGACTGATAAGGTGTTTAACGACGTACTCGACAGCTGAGTCATATGACGGCGGAGACTGGTAAGGTGTTTATCGACGTACACGACAGCTAAGTCATATGACGGCGGAGACTGATAAGGTGTTTAACGACGTAGTCGACAGCTGATATGACGGCGGAGACTGATAAGGTGCTTAACGAAGAACTAGCGCTGAGCCACTGACGGCGGAGACTGATAAAGTGTTAACGACGTACTCGACAGCTGAGTCATATGACGGTGGAGACTGATAAGGTGTTTAACGACGTACTTGACAGCTGAGTCATATGACGGCGGAGACTGGTATGGTGTTTAACCACGTACTCGACAGCTGAGTCATATGACGGCGGAGACTGATAAGGTGTTTAACGACGTACTCGACAGCTGAGTCATATGACGGCGGAGACTGGTATGGTGTTTAACGACGTACTCGACAGCTGAGTCATATGACGGTGGAGACTGGTAAGGTGTTTAACGACGTACTCGACAGCTGAGTCATATGACGGCGACCGAGTCAGATCTAGGTCGTCATGAGGGAGTCAATGGGGGGGGGGGGGGTGGTGGAAGGGTTAAGGGGTTTTAGAGGGGTCGAGATTGCATAGAGGGCCGGCAAGTATGATGAAGAAGGTGAGAAAGTGAGAAGAAGAAGAATGATAAAGGCCATGTGTGATGAACGACAAACGCAAAAGAGATGCCGAGAGCCCTCTTTGCGCCACTTATCGTTCATAATGATTTTATTCTCAATATTGTCGTATAACTTGCACTGCACTCTGGATGAATGCTGTGTAGTATTGCTTGAAGTTCGGCTCAACTTGAGATAGGTTTTTTCATTGAGTCGCCCAACTCGATCTATACAGTACGCTACGAGTACATATACTCGTATATAAATGTCAATGTTTATTCACCATTAAAATATTGGTTGTTAGCAATGAGAAGTTTACAGTCAGTTGTTCCCAAGACGAACTTAACTAGAACATACCAGTAAGCTCTAGGCAACTGGAAATCACAAAAATTCGTTCGTGAAAATAGGTTACAGAAATGGGAAGAAAAAAACTGAAAAAATATTGTTGCAGAATTTTTCAACTACGAAGCTATACCGGACTTCCAGCCTAACCTTGTTGTAAAAAAAAGAAATATTTTTCATTCTTTGCACCGAGTTGTATCTTTTAACATATTATTATTATCTGTTTTTCTTCGTTGCCGCTCTTGCTCTTTTAGTTGTGTGTGCGTTTGTGTGTGCGTGTGCGTGTGCGTGTGCGTGTGCGTGTGCGTGTGCGTGTGCGTGTGCGTGTGCGTGTGCGTGTGCGTGTGCGTGTGCGTGTGCGTGTGCGTGTGCGTGTGCGTGTGCGTGTGCGTGTGCGTGTGCGTGTGCGTGTGCGTGTGCGTGTGCGTGTGCGTGTGCGTGTGCGTGTGCGTGTGCGTGTGCGTGTGCGTGTGCGTGTGCGTGTGCGTGTGCGTGTGCGTGTGCGTGTGCGTGTGTGTGTGCGCGTGTGCACTGTTGCCCCGAGTCACGTGTCTCTATGTTCAACCTGACCTCTTCGTTACCATATCTTGTGAGTCAACATGAAAATAGCTTCATAACTGAATCTGCTCAAACGAGCAAAAGCTAATTTGAGAGTAATAATTACTTAACTACCAAAACTTCAACAAAGGAGTTAAACTAAAATCGATCACAAACTCTAGTATAATTGGCATTTGTTCTCGAAGGAAAATTTGCAATCTTTGTCTTCTTTAAAGTAAGTTGAATACTCAGGTTTTCTTGACTGGGCTGGGGAGTATTGTTACCTAAGTACATTGGACTCTTCATTATTATAAATCTGGGGTTCGAGTCCCTTCACAGTTTCTAAGCGAATCTGCTGCAATGGGATATCACATAATATGTGGCTCGTGTTCTTGTAAAAACACCCCCTAGAAAGACTAGATGTCCTGTTAAACAGTAAACCTTCATGGAATGTGATTCCTAAGTCCGTCAGAATAATACCCTTAACGAAGTGAGTGGAAACACGATACGGAATAACCTATTTATGTTTTTTACAAATAACCTCTCGTACAGTCGTCCTGCAATGCACTTGGACGCAGCCACTGTAAAGGTGGGTTTATATAACTAAAGCAGTCGGTAGTCGGTAGTCGGCAAGCCTATTCAGGGTGTGTTCCAACTTGATTTTCGCCTGCTAACCACTAACCACTGACCACTAACCTGCTACACACTAAACACTAACAGCTTTGGACACGTCACCTAGTATGCTAACACAAAGTGTATTGTTATCAATCATCTAATGGAAATAAATACGGTAATAATACTTCCACTTACATTCAATACCTGGTTGGGTATTTTCCTAAACTAAAAGTATCAGCTGTGATGGCTGGTATCAACCATCTTGGTTTAGTGGGTTAATCGGTGTCGTAGTGTACACTTTAGGCCACTATCCACTATCCACTAACCACTTGCCAAATAAGAAGCATTCGTCGTCTACTTGTGACGTCACTTCCTGTCGATTAGTATAACTAAGCTTAGTCCACTACGAAAAACGTCAAGTTGGAACACACCCTCAGTATGGACAAGTGTGTTTACTGGTGTTTACGTGCATATCGAAGAGATTCTTACCGACCAATGGGAAACGGGAAACTCTAACTTAAAAATGTACAACAATAAACATGCGCCTCACATGAAAACAGTCGTCATGGCTATACAAGTCTTCCCCCGAATTGTGATTGGCTATAGAATCCTTACCGTTACCGAGTCATGTAAGGAATTGATATTGACCATCTCTTGCCGATATATAACAGTCGATCGACGCTTACATTACTTAACTACCAAAACTTCAACAAAGGAGTTAAACTAAAATCGATCACAAACTCTATTATAATTGGCATTAGTTCTGGAAGTAAAATTTGCAATCTTTGTCTTCTTTAAAGTAAGTTGAAAAACGATGGATACAGACAGAACTCATATTATGCCACCGGTTACTGAAACCGACTACTGACTGCCGAAACCGAAGTAAGACACAGTAAAGGCGTTCGTCACGTCCACGCATCAATACGAGCAAATATGGACATGCAATAATATATCAACATTGCACTTGTTGCAAAAAAATGAATAGACATGCTATCTTTGTAACTTATTATAGTATAGTACAACTTTGCTGCTCACCCCTGGCCGAATAGTGAATACTGATTTTAATTTTATATCTTGAATAATTGACATATCAGTTGAGATAGTAGGCCTGTTCTCGAGCCTGTTCTTGGCTTTGTTCGTTTCATTTAGAGTCTTGACTTGTTCAGTTAACTCCAGGTTGATACAGCGATGAAGACTATTGACTATTACATTGCGGCAGCTACTTGTAAAGGATTACAAAGAAAAAACTTTCAGTGTTACATTTTAATAACTTTGTGCACTTATTATTATTACAAGTTATGGCTTTTTAACGCCCAATTTTCTACTTTTGATTAAAATTCCAATTAACGTAGAGTAGGCTTAGGCCTAGGGATCCGCCAGGGAGGATTGGAGCCCCATTCTTTTAAATTATATCTTATGTAGAGACTTTCTCAACCTTGGCCCGGGCTTTTCATACACTCCATGCTTATTATTTCTGTGCAGATCAATGGGTAAAATTATTTGATTCTTTCATTGCGAATTGATTTGCCGCCAAATTGTCATGCTGGAAGTAATCAGCAGGGAATTGTAGCATAGTTTGCCGGTAATCAAGCTCTGGACTTTCAGTATTGGAAGCAGGAATAGAACGAGCCACACAAATAATATTAAGCACTTTTCATAATTGTTGTCCATCTGGTAATTTGACTGTTAAAAAAAAAAACTTGCTATAAAACTCAACAACGAGTCTATAGTTATCAATATAAGCTACGGTTGATCGCCCTATTGCTTTAGCAATTGTTCATAATAGTTACCAACCATATGACATCGCGCTTGAAATATTTCCATGCATACTTTCTTTACACATTTTAAATATTAAAAATTTAAATTTAATCAAAGTATGTCAACAATATAAACTTCACGAGTTTTATGTAAATCATTTTGATCGAGGTTCTGAGGGTGTTTTTTTGCTTACAACAATGTTAAAAGAGTCGATTTTGCAGCTGCTCATAAAACGTAGCTATATTGTTTTATTATTCTACCTTAGGCCAAAGCTGTCGCACGTTTCTTATTAGCAAAGTTATGGCTAGTGTATTCGACAGTGTTGTAAACTAGTCTACATCGTCTATGCCCTTTTACGCCGAGCATAGTTTCCTACGCGACGGCTGTGTCACTGAAGTAATAAAAGCATATTAGTATGTTACTTCTACAACGCGTAAACCAAACTGGAAAAAATACAATTTAAATGCTATAATAATAACAACAATAATGATACTTATCAAAGTAGATGGGCAACGAATAGCACTATAAATCTAGACAGCATTCTTTCTCGCGTATAATTTGATGCAAAAGGAAAAGTTTCCTTTTCCCCGTTTCTTCCAGGAGTTTTTCAACGAGTGTAATTCTAAATGCGTCTTCCATGAAGTTCATGTGTTCTGAACTTCTCTAACTCTCTCAACAAACGTATGAGAGTGAATTTAATATAAATTTGCCTAAGGGCAGTTAGGTTCGTGGAAGTTGGATAGTATTTCGGCTCCTTGAAAACACATTAACAATAGACCATTTGAAATGTCATCACCGGCTTTTTAATATTTGTACTAATATTCAACTTTTGTCGTTGATAATGAAATGAAATATAAAATAATGCAAAAAGATTGTTTCGAGAACGTATTGCTTTAAAGCAGTTGCTTTTTAATGAAGTCTTAAACAAAATATATGTGTTATCAGAGCGAACTGAAAACGATGCATTTACGTCTGGACTCTGGATCTTATTGAATAAAGAGTAGACCATGAATATTGGATGATCACTGGGACTAGAATATTGATCAATACAAGACGTAGGCCTGCCTACATTCAACTGACTAATTTCAATTTAATGCTGGCCAAGTATAGGTTAGAAACGTCATATGTCGACTTTAATCAGCAGGGTACTGGTTTACATTAATGGAAGGGTCAATTATTGTATTATGTAATCCAGAAACGACAGTGAAATGTTGTTGGTTGCGATGCACCAGAGGTCCAGGAACTGGATTGATGAGGGCATTACTCAAGACGCCACTGGTCCAGTTATAAGATTAAGCCAGGATAAAAAATAAATACCTCCGAATTACTAAAATTCTCATGTTTAGTAATTCATTCGTATCTACTCGCTCAGGATAGTCATCGCCAGACAAGTCGCTTCCACTCGTCCAGGCACAGCTACCCCGATGGCACTCTTCGCTTTTCATGTTAATATCATTAGTATGAGTATTTGAGAAACATTTTATCAACTCAATATCGGAATTCTTAATTAGTTTTTCGAAAATAAGAAATATCTGAACATTTGTACAAGTATTTAGCGAGCATGCAGTTAACACGCGGAAATATAGGGAAGCGTGAGCTCGTTAGCATAGAGTACAGCTTTATACACTCAACAGCGTTTTCTCGCGTTTTGCATGTAAAATAAGCTCATTAAAATCTAATATAGCAACCTTTAAACATCCGAGCTCTACTTAAGTCTTTTTAGAAACTTGAGCATGATTCTGAAGTTTAGCTACACTAATTTACCTGGACCTCCGCCCTCCACCGTCAGCGAATAGGTAGGTGTAATGCAATAGGTGCAATGCAGATTGCACATGGTTGCGGGGGGTTAGAATAATCTTCTTTTCATGCATCATTTGGTGTATGAATAGTGCCTGCGCGACCAACCCACTAACATTACCTGGAAAATGCAAAATTACAAAACGGGATGTGGGCCTATAGTCAGTCGATGCCCCCCCCCCCCCCCCCCCAACGCCGGCTGTCATAGTTTGTATAGTGGACCCAAGATTACTTTACACCTGCTTTCGTCACATCCGGGACAGTCGTAGCCAACCGGCGAACCGCCCGAGACACACCAGCGCCAATACCGATCGCTGATTGGCTACGAACCAGTCGCCTGTGACGATAGCATCCGTAAGGTAGTCTTGGGACAACTATATAGTGTATTTACTCTTGTTTTTATTGTTATAGATGACTACGTGTTGATGTAACAACTACGCAGATGAAATTAAAATGTTGATAAATGCTTACAAAATCGCAAAGAAAATTACAATTTTATAATTAATATATATTGTAAACATGATTAGTATTGATCCATATAAAACCAATACACAATGAAAATTGGTGTTATGCTGAGTAATGATGATGATGATTGCCGTAGTTTTACAAGTCAATGATTGTCAATTGATCGATGATAGTCGTAGTTTTACAACTTATTTATAATATGTACATACATTATACTGTTATTTACACATATACAGTTATACACAGTTATGACCAGAAAATGACCGTCTTGGCCCGGGGAAGAATAGGCCCAGAATGACTCTGCTAGTCGTAAGAGGCGACGAAAGAGACCCTGTACCTTTTCCCCCACTGTCCCGCTGAAAATTTCTCCTCCCACTTGGCTTTGCCCTTACGTCTTGACTTAAATGTTTATACTCTAACTCAGGTTCTTTTCCAAAAGGATACTATGTGTGACGTTACGTTTTTTTACAACGCTTATATTAGATGCATGTGTTTGTGTGTTTATCTGTCTGTTTGTCTGGACGGAATCTTATAATCGATATTTCACCTACTTCTAAATGTTCGATCAAGCTGAAAGTTTTCTCACATACGTATTCTTTATGACAATACATGAATCAATTGTCATATTTACTAAATAGTCAATTAAGCTATCATAATTAATTAATCAACGTTTTATATGGATTCGATATTTCACCCATTTTCTAACGTCTAACCAAGCTGAAAGTTTTCACACAGACGTATTCTTAATGACAATACACGAATCAATTGTCATATTTACTAAATAATTAATTAAGCTATCATAATTAATTAATCAAAGTTTTATACGGGAATCGATATTTCACCCACTTCCCAACGTCCGATCGAGCTGAAATTTTTCGCAAAGTCGTATTTTCTAAATGACAATATATGAATCAATCATCAGATTCACTAATTAATCAATAAATCCATTTTAATTAATTAACCAAACAATTAGCTTAATATGAGAAATTAGTCACAGGTAGTGAGGATGGGCCAACCAGATGCAGGCATCCGAACTACGCTGGTTGTTAGGGACTCAAATATATCTGTGACTGTGACGAAAGCATCGGATATGTTTCTATGCAGCAAGAATGTCAACACGCTCCACTTGTAAGTATGGTACAACCCCGTGCGGTGAGTCAGTCACCATGTACGCATAGGCCTTCGCGTGGCTCGACCTCACAGTTGATCGGATGGAGTTGATGCTAGCGCAACTGCTGTTATCTATCACGGTAGGATTTGATTGTTATAATATAATATAATATACTACAATATAATATAATATAATAATGCAGTGCCAGACACAGCAAAATTGCGTTTATGATCATTATTAATACTATAGAATGTGTAGCCTAGGCCTAGTTACTTTGCCAAATTCTTCCAAAGCCACATAACCCCACTTTTCGTAAGCATTGTTGGCCGATCGCTGGATCGTGCATGGACGGAACTCTCCGAAATTCAAGTTTGCAATGCGAGCACGCTAGTTTGCGAGTGAAGTTAACAAGTACAAGTACAAGTACACAAGTATGCAGTCTTCTAAATTCGGACACGTCCAGTGAGAACATATTCGATTGCTAGATTCTTTAAGACTAAAAAATATAAAATAATATTAAACGAAAGAAATATTTTTTTTCAAACAACGCTTATATTTAAATGCACTACAAAGTAAAAAGTAAATATTCGCCCAACAAATGTTTGCCTCACTCAGAAAATAAAAGCGTTGGGCGCTTTCCCTGCATAAACAGCAGAATACTGTAATCTCTTGTCAATACCGAAAGCGCCCAACGCTTTTATTTTCCGAGTGAGGCAAACATTGCTGGGCGAAAAGGTATTTTTTACTTATTAGTGCATTTATATAATATATACGTTGTTTAAAAAAAATATATTTTTTCATGTAATATTTTGAATGACAGACAGCCACTGAAACTTACGTAATTATCTCAAATCTGTGGTATGTCACGCCGGTTTGTTAACATGTGCTTACAGTACGTGTAGTTGAAATTAATAAGGGGGTATCAGCTTAAATGAATATACTCAGGTTCTCTTCCAAATCAATGTGACGTTTCGTACTTTCCGAATGACAAGCAGCCCCTGAAAATTACGTAATTATCTCAAAATATGTGTAATGTCAAGCAGGTATTTTTTTAAACGCTGGAATAAAAAGTAATTGAGATTAATTAGAAGGAATAATTTCAAGTAAATTTACTCAGGTTCTCTAACAAATCGATACTTTGTGTGACATTACGTACTTTTCTTAATGACAGAGAGTCCCTGATATTTACGTAATTATCTCAAAATCTGTGGTATATCACGCGGGTTTGTTTACATGTGCTTACAGTACGTGTAGTTGAGATTAATTAGAAGGTATCAACTTAATGCATATACTCAGGTTCTCTTCGAAATCGATACTATGTGTGACATAACGTAACTTTCGAATGACAGACAGGCCCTAAAACTTGCGTATATATCTCAAAATCTGGGGTATTTCACGCAGGTTTGTTTACATGTGCAGTGGGGGTGGTTCGTGTTTCTTTTTCGGGTAAACCGGTATCTCTTGAAAACCGGGGTTTTAATCTAGTTTAGTTTCGTTCGGCACACGTCGACAAGCTTTGCACGGTCCATTGGTGTTGTCAACTTGTGTTCGTGTCGAAAATATCAACACCTAGCTCTAACGGTTCACGAGTTTTTAATTGGAATACAAAATTCCAAAATGGCAGCCCGGTGGTGATGAAATACTTGTGAATATGAGAACTTGCTGCTTGAGATGAGAACTTTCTGGACTCCCTTTATAACGATCCCGCGATGTGCAGTTGATCTGATTAGGACTTGTGACGTTTTTTCATCTCCATCTTCATATATCACCCACTCATCGTCTCGATTAGCTAAAGTCGCGAAAATAGGGGACGTAAAACCCCTTAATATCATCATCATCATCATCATTAAGACCAGAAAAATACTTCGGACTTTTAATGAGTCCAGACAACTAAGTCCTGCGCGTATATAGTCTATTTACTGCATTATTTATAACAGTTTTATTATTTACCGTGTATCTGATCGTCCACCGTGTACAGTGTATATGTATACTGTATACATGTGATTATGATTACAACCTGGTAAGCGGGCAATGCATGTACAATCGCTAGTCCGAAATAAGGCCCACTTCCGTTGCTTGTCACGCAAGAAAACCAATTTGAATATTTCACGAACAATTTCCTATCAAAAAACAATTTTTTTCCTGGCAACAATTTGACGAAATCATTTTGTGAGCTTATTTCGCTGAAAATTGGTTCCGGTCTTGCATAGCATAAATAAACATAAATGACGAATTAATTTCACAAGTTTCGCCCTCGATACTAAAAATTGCTTGCAGAAGACAACTTAGTACATTTTGGAATACCAATATATTCATAGGTTTACGTCACTTGAGGTAAAATAAAATGTTGGACGTACGTACCCCCCCCCCCCCCCCCCCCCACGTGCGTTGTCCATGCATCGTTTTTACAGAACCAATTCGGATGTTTTTGTCACTATTATTATTTATTATATACTTGACGTATACTTATTGTATACTTCCATAATCCTCGTGACGAATAACATTATTATATTGAGTGGGTACGATACACTCAGTACAAAAATCGCTCTAAATTCTCATTTTTTAAGCTATAACTTATCTGAAGAAAGATACTTGAAATCGAAAATCGGAGTCAATGGCGCATTGAGGTTTTGTAAGCCCTACGTACCGAATGATAAATATATAAAATATTTTAATTAGTAGGTTAGTTATTTTGATTATTATATCCATAATTAGTAATCAAAATTCAATACAAATAACCCACGTACTGCTTATGTTAGATACGTTTAGCATTCAATCTGTGTGCTACCAAACTATACATTGCGCTAGACTCATATTTGCGATTTCGTCTAGCATTCTTGAGATATAATTTAAAAATTAATAAGTCGTGAAGTTTTAAACGACGTTAGACTACCCATTCCCGTTAAGATAATAAAATGTGCAATGTATGCAGATGATAATGGTATGCATTTCAATATACAAGTTTCATCAGCGGAAGGACATCAAGTTTTATCGGTACTTCAACAGTGTCTCCAAATTGTTCACAGCGGATCAGACAAGTGCGCACATCTGTCTGGTGACGTAACGAGTCGCTTCGCCCGCACACTAGTCTACATGTTCATTTTTTTTGTATTTTTTTTTTTTAAATACACCTAACTACACAACCCAACCAGACGTTTCCGCAGTCTGAAGCTGACAGGGCAAAACCAGAGAGATTGTTTGTATTTTCCAGTTATTGGTTTTCCGAATCTAGAGAACAACTTTTTTAACTAACATGTCCAATTGGCTCGAGGCTGAGTTTCTGTGAATGGGAGGGGAATCCCCCTCCCCCCTCCTCGTCGCTCACGTGTGTCAGACTGCGCGGCCACACTAGACAGACGGAGGATGTCAACGCAAAGGACAAACCGACGAGTATGGAATGATGAAAACATTACCGCGCGTCAAAGTTCCATTTTGTGTCCAGGAATGATTGCAAGTGTCGCTGTTATACGAACCCGAGTGATCAATTAGTTACATTCTAATTAGTTGTTTATGGTCTCTTCTCTGAAGGTGGTGTTGAAGGTGATGTTGATGGTGATGTTGATTAGTGGTGGTCGCACGGAGACAACATGAGTACATCGCTCTAGTGTCGCGCTATCTGCACACGTGATTGGCTATTCCTCTAGTGAATTATTAAACAAGTGTTTTATGACACCAGAGCCAACCAAGGCATAGACACTCAAGTAGAAGCACTTTCAAACCCGGAAGTTAAAAAGCATTGAAGTAGGTCAGGAGACGGGTGGGAAACCGCTTTTCTTTGAGACGGGTATACCGAAAGGTAACGTATCAATTCTGCCAGACTACCAGGGTAGGTTCGAGAACCTATAAAACTGGTCTTCTCTACATCATCTTTTGAATCGAGCGTAAGCTGGAGGAGGTATATTTTTGCTTTTCGGCAGGAATAAAATATATGAGAAAGCCGAGGTAATACTAATTTTCGGGAATATGTTTTTATCTCAGACACATGGGTGTATGCCTTGTTACAAATTGAACGCTGAAATTCGTATTTGCTCACTTTTGTCACTACCTCGCTTCCATTCAGCTTTTGATTATCATGGGCAGTTAAAACAACTTTAGTATATTCGTAACTTATCACATGGAGCACACGAAGAAGATGGTAGACCTACCCACATGTTACGTCAAGCTATAGTGGACCCAAGATTACTTTGCACCTGCTTTCGTCACATCCGGGGCAGTCGTAGCCAACCAGCGAACCGCCCGAGACACACCCGCGCCAATACCGATCGCTGATTGGCTTCGAACCAGTCGCCTGTGACGAAATCATGTGTAAGGTAGTCTTGGGACAACTACAGCGCACGGAGCTGTGACACATTTGACTCCTGGCTTACTAATAGGGAGAGGTCTGGTCGTTGTGGGTCCCTCCTCGTGGTCTGCCGCGGTGCCGATTAGATCTGCAAAGAGCGCTCTCGTGCATCTCTTTTGTCATTTCTTCATTCATCTCTCGTGGTCTTCATAATTTTTCCTGTTTCTGCTCCGAACGAGATCCTCCCATATCCTTATTCTCCCCTTAAATCCTTGTCACATCTCCTACTTCTGCCTTTCCTGCAATCACTCTCCGACGTCATATGACTGTAGCTGTCAAAGTACGTCGTGAAGCAATAAATACACAATATGTATTTGTACCCAAGTATGATAGTGTAGACATATTCTGCTGTGCATGCCACATAAGCTGACAGTTATTGCAGTCATTGGAATGGAGCAGCACAGAAGGTGTCCATTCACCTTGACATATACGATTGATGTGATAATGATTCATGATAAAACTATCATTTGCCAATAGAAACAACGATTTTACGTCGGAAAATATGCAGAGGTTTTATATCTGTTACATTTCCCTTGTGGTTATTAAATAAATTAATTTGTTGGTATAATGACATTGATTTTCAAAGTTGATGCTGCTTCGCTGCGGACAACTTTGTTAATTTTTTACATTTTTAAAAGGCCGTAATCATTTCGTATATACATTTCGTATGCATCATTTTTCGAGTAACTGTTCCTGTACGCTGAATGCAGCCGATATATGGAAGCCGATGGTATTCCTCTTAGAAGTTAGACATAGTTATGTCATTGTTGTCTTTCCCCTGTCTAAAGAAAAGGCCCAGAATGACACTGCTAGTCGTAAGAGGCGACGAAACGAGACCCTGTCCATTTCCCCCCCACTGTTCCACTGAAAATTGCTCCTCCCACTTGGCCCTGCCCTTCCTTGCTGGACTCCCCTTATGACGACCCCGCGATGTGCAATGGATTTGATTCGGACATTTGACGTTTTTTCATCTTCATATATCACCCACTCATCGTCTCGATTAGCCAAAGTTGCAAAAATGTGGAACGTACAACCCAAATATCATCATCCTTCGATGATATTTTGTCGTATACCTGTCTGGAAAAAACTTTACCGGTACGTTTGTCATAGACGAGTGACTCGTGACGAATAGTGATCACTATTTTGATACTGGGGCTCTCTGGTTGGCTACAAATCGTTCGCCTACGACGTAAGCATCTAAAGGTCTCGCAAAACAACTTCGGTAATGCTTTCGTCATCAATCAATGACGTGTTTACGGTCTCGGCCAACCCGAGCAGGTATCTGAATTAGCCACGGTCGCGGGTTGGCTGCCGCTCTCCCACCCGTGACGGAAGCATTACCGAAGATCTTGTGCGGCGAGTTTATAAGATTGTTTCGGAACAAGTATATGGATGCCCATAGTATAGTCGTCGTACAACAACTTCAGTAATGCTTCCGTCACGGGTGGGTGAGCGGCAACTAAACCAGCGGCCGTGGCTAATTCAAATACCTGCTCGGGTTGGCCGAGACCGTAAATACGTCATTGATTGATGACAAAGCATCACCGAAGTTCTTGTACGCTGACTTTACGTAAGATATCGTATCTTTCATGTATAATGGGCACCTTCTGCGAAACAACGCATTCCGTCATACGGCCATAAAGGATTCTCTCAACACACTCTGCTATCTGCAACATTTCCTCAACTCTTCCACTCGGAAGTCCCAGCTGTTTAATTATTATTAATACTGTCTTCTTTTCGTTTTCGGTTCATACGAACGAATATATTACAGTAAAAATATGTGATCCGAATTGAAGCAAACACAAAAGATTCGGCAATAAAAACGGAAATAAAATAATGTGGACCATGTGAGCTAGTTTGCCGGTTGCCGCAGAGACGAACCGAGACAGCCGCGCTCGTAGTTTACGACTTTCCCGCTGTAGCAGGCGGGCGCTGCTGGACAAAACTCGCTGCCTGGCGACCAACGTACTTTTAGCTTCAATCCCTTCATTTTCATTAATTAATTTTTTTTTAATTTTTTTGAAATTAATTAAATTAATTAATTAATTAATTGATTAAGAGCGAGCGAAGCGAGCAAGTCAACGCTACTTACCTTTGTCTCTGTAGGTTATGTGTTTTTGCCGGTCAGGAATTTGTAGTAAAGAGGGGTGCACGGATGACATACACAATATAAGTGGGATACGCAATGTTGCTGATGTTTTTTTTTTTATTTTGGAACTTGACTTTAATCTATCTATACGATACGGGTGTACATGTAAAATGTAAACGGTAGAATCGTCAAAGCAACGAAGCACATAATAAATTGTTTTGTCCCCCACCGTAAATCAGTTCTTGTAACTGAGAAGTAGTTAGACTATAAATACAAATAAATGTATTTACTTAATAGGTTTGACCATCAATGTAAATAAGATATAAACAAGTATTTACGTAAAATGTAATTTAGTACGTATTTTAATGGCATCATGAATATGATGAAAACACTGCTTTACGAAACCAACAATGCTCAATTGAATTGAATTAGTTGAAATTAATTTAATTGAAGTGATAAATCAACAAAAGCTAAGGTTGGTTGAAATTAATTTAATTCAAGTGATAAATAAACAAATGCTAAGGTTGGTTTTACTTAGGAAAAAATACTGTACACACTGTTTTACCTCTTGCTTTTGTCATATTTTGTAAAATTTTAATAAGTATACGATGTCCAAACACATCTCTCAAGCACTTTGTGGTGGAGTGAACAGTTTTTAATTCCATACAAACAACAAGCCACGTGAATGTCATGTTGGTCAAATAAATCAAGTATGATGAACATAGATTTAGATTTTAGTTTGGGCCTTTTGTATCATGGCATCGAATCTAATGAAATAGACATATACTGGTTTATGGTTCGGGATTGTTATTTCGGTTTGGTTATACAGGTCAGTTCAGGCCATCAAAAAACAAAATATCCTTTCGAGCCGGTTTAAAACCGAAATTATGTTTATTTCAGTTTCGTTAGGTTCGATACAGAAAGTAGCAAAATAATGGCATGATTGAATGTGTGGAATAATAACAATGGAATACACTGCGATTATAATTTCAACCGGTGGTGATTTATATTATAGTTAAATTTTTTGGGAAGATTCTATACATTTCAGACTTTCAATTTTATCATAAATATTCCTGATTCAATCAAACGGGAAATGAAATAATAAATATTCCCCAAACGTTTTGCGAGCAACGATGGTTGACTTGACACGTACATAGATGCGCGCAATGCATTCTGGGTGATATTACGTACACAGGTCTCGTTACACCAACGATCTGAATCTACAACAGTTACTATTCCAACGAGCCATTGTACGATGCAGTGTGCGCGACTGTCGTCACTACTGCAACCAATACATGTGTATTCTCTTTGTCTTTGTTGCCAATTGTAATTGACAAGTAATTTATTTTATGTTACCAATTTCCATGGATTCATTTGAAATAGCTATCTCGATTCGTTCCTCTTTTCTGCTGGTATTTTCTATTCAATTATATAGGACCATATGTATCCATACAACGCTGCATCTGTTATCTGTTATGTATCTATCTGTTATCTGTTATATTCTGTTATGACTGTATCTGTTATCATCTGTTCACTCTTCTCTCCTTCTACTTGACCTATTCGTGCGGTCGTGCCTCAAGATATGTCCTTGAGAACGACCCTCCGTCTCCTTCTTCAACCCTCGTTTGTTATTTCAAGTCCTTCCTCACTTGTCTCTGTCCCAGTAGTACCGTAGCTCCATGGGAACACACACATCAGATGACTCTAATGCTGGGTCCGCATGCTCTGACGCTGACGTATAACGTAAGTCGTTGGCCAATCAGCCAACGTAACATGTATATACATGTATGTAGACTTGTTCTGTTTAGTGTATATCGTTTTGGATGTATCAAGTATCTATCAAGTGTATAAATTGTGTATTTATAATTTTATAATTATGTAGACTGTATATGAACCGGTATGTTGACAATGCCCATGTTGTTATTGTGTAACCTATGGCTGCAAATAAATAGGCCTACTTACTTACTTACTTACTTACTTACTTACATACGCGGCTCCTCCCCTTTTCAAATAAGTTTCATTTCTATTTGCCCCACGAACGCTATACACCGGCGTTTGACCATGAGAACCCAGCATAAACCTATGTTATTTTACTATTTTGATACAGTCCGTGTTTCACATCTGAGCATTGCAGCAGCAAAACAGTCCACACGTAGTTAAACCACATCTGACGGCATCGTGATTGTAATCTGAATCCGGAAATCGCGAAATAGTTAAACTTATTTATAGTTTACTTACTTCTTATGGCGCTGTTCACAACAAAATCGTAACGTCGTAATGGATTGTAATGGTAAATCATATTTCTACAATTGCGATCACGATTACAATTACGATGCCGTCAATTGCGGTTGGGCCTTTATCCTTATAAAGTCGTCGTACGACTACCTTTCCGATGCTTTCGTCATAGGCGAGGAGGAGCTGTAGCCACTCAGCGAACCACCCGAGAGAAACCCCCGCAATAGCGATCCCTGATTGGCTACTGATGGGAGTGTGTTCCTCGCCTGTGACGAAAGGAGGAGAAAGGTTGTTGTACGGCAACTATACCTTCAATTTTCGTTTCTCATGTAAGCTGCTCGCTCGACGTCAAACGTTGTTCTTTAGATGAACGCTCTCTTAGCCGGCGCTGTACCTCTTTTGCTCAATTCAATGTTGTTTTCCATCACAGTTGTTTTAGTCCTCTTTACGATCATTTCACTCAGGAATCTTTCCACGTCGTCTTCGTTTATTAGTAACAATGTCGTCTGCATATCGCAGCGTAGATGCGCTCACTCCTCTAGGGACCATTTAATTTATTTCATTTATTTCTTCTTGTATATATCGAAAACATCGATCGAAAACAACAAAACAAGCACAAGTAAATTACATGAGTACAAACTATTGAATCATTCAGTCATGAGTTGTACGAAGTGAGGCACATCTTAATGCTAGACAACCTCGATCTCTCGTGAGCCATGAGCCATGAGCCATGAGCCATGAGCCACGCACGCTCTGCCTCGCGAGACTGGATAATGTGTTAGATTCGTGTTTCATGCTTGAATTGAAACTTACACTTATCATTGAGAATGCCTAGTTAAAGCCAATTAAGTTACTTCACTTCAACAAGACAGTTATACAATATGAATCGTATGCTTTCGTTTGTTTCGAACATACCCTTCATGTATACCTAGTCAAAGACAAAACAACAATACGCACGTTTCTATTACTTGGTAAGTGAGACCTTTATTAATTTAAGACTAATTATAATGCGCCTGCAGTCGTGAAGGCTTTGGTTCTAATTGCCAATAACGTTCGGTACACGTAGCTCCTTCCACGTGGAATAAAATACACGAGAGACGGATCCAATTATTGTAACATCTGTAGTGGTTACAGGAAGATCATTCACCAACGTCAGGAATTATGTTACGACAACGATTTCTTTGGCTCTCTCAAAATATTGAAATAGTCTTTGACTTTACTTCTGACTCAATGTTGCTGAGCAAGAAAGGATTGCAAGCAACAAAATCATCCTGACACTTTTAGAATATAGAGAATGTGTAAAATTGCATACGCTCAATGTAAGTGAGTAAATACATGAGTAAATCTATAAAGTCTTTATCCCACACTTACTCTTACGAAAGAAATGTTTGTAGAATTTGTGCATAGTTTGAACAATTATGTATGGAAAGTGATTCACCGCACGAACTTTTGTTTGCAATATATATACGTATATATAGTTTTTAAACGTAAACGATGGTTTCCTTCTACAGGTTTCTTTTGATGAGGATCGCCAATGTGAAAGGTTTCAGATTTTTTTTATAGAAATTGAAGTCTAGTAAAATGATATCATTTGTCTAGGGTATCTCCGTAATGCGTCGCTATAGAGTGGAGCGCTTTTTATTCGGAATAACACTTCCATGTGTTAGAAAGTGTTTTATTTTTTACCAAAATGAGTTGAATCCAAACAAGACACAGGCAATTCTACCATGAGTGAACTGACTGGGTCGTGGGCATGTTTTGCTCACTCCACCTCGAGTCAGCGTGATTAAATTAAAGTGCTCCGAATTGTAATCGTGTTATGAGTCGGCCATTTCCGCGATTTTCCGCTCTGCAGCATCAAATAGTTTGTTTTTCCGTTTCCTAGCTAGAGCAACGCGCAATGCGTGCATGGTCACATATTGTGTATTGTGTTTATATCTCAATGCAAGCCGAGTCGACGACATTCTTAATTAAACTATCTTCGTTTCGTAAAAAGTCGGCTAACGTTTCATTGCCGCTACAATAGCAGAGCTTCATATTTTTATCGGCCTTATTCCAGTTTCCTGTACGTATTTTGGTTATGGTCTGGTGGTTTAGGCTGTCTGGGATATGGGGTATACATACAATCCGCAAGAGTTATACTTTCCGCCTACCGGATGCCATAGAAACGGCTGCGCGGACCTTTGCTGCATGTCCAATATATTATTATGTTGTTGGTCACAGCATTAATCACAGAACTGCGGGTGGTAATATATTATGATATTGTAGTTGAGTTTAACCCATGTTTTTCTACATTAAAATAAGCCGTACTATTGTAGTCCTGCAGTGGAGCATGCTCCGGTGAATGCAATGCGCAGAAACATAGTAAGAAACCCTGGCTAGACTAGACTAGAACAGTCGGAACACCATTGAATTCGAATATCGTTCAGTAAGATACTCATGATTGGTAATTCTATGTATAACATTGGGCAAGTCAGTGTACTTGAAGCAGGCACGAAGCACGAAGCACGAATACTTCCACCAAGCAGTTTGTGAACGAGGCTTAACGAATAACTTCTCCGACCTTTTTTAGACATTCTACTTATTGTAGTAATAATCAGCTGTTTTGAAATTATCAAACCTATCTTTTTGCTCTCTATAACGCCTTCCATTGCCTTTTAACTCATTTTTCTTCCAGCTTGAGTCTACAACGTTTATTGTGACTGTGTTGATTGGTTATGTGACTCTCATTGTAGTACAGTAGTTGGCAGTTCAGTTCGTAACCTTTTCAAACATATTTAAATCCGCCGTAAAATTAAATTATGATTATTATATTGAATTATGTATTACAATATTCAAACACAGATTTCATGTGAAATCATTTTATCAACTTCAAATGTCAAATATTACAAACATTGCAGTGTTACTGTTAAGGTGATGTACAGACAGAAGCAAAAGCGTGCAACGCGTTATGTATTGCTAGTTGGCTGTGTAAGTGCATGTAGGCTCACCTAAACGAGACAGCCGAATCCAATCCAATTGAGGATCTAGTGTGCACATGCAATACTTCACATGACCAGTATATATTCCTAGTTGGCCAATTCAATTGGAAGTGTTATGTATCGCCGCCTTAAATAATGGCATAATTTAAAATACGTACACGTAAACAACTTGAAAATTTTTAAATTGGCGTGGCCTCTGTGAAACGTTTTGAAAATTTACGAGGTTTGTGTACCTTTCTATTTGTTCACAGTGAAATCATTGAGTTTGTTAGTGTAGTGTAAAAAACGAGATGAGATTTTCAACTGTGTTTTGTACAAATACGAAGTTTTTTGATACCCAATATAAAACAACAATTTTTGCCGGTTCACGAAAAACTGTTAAAGATACCGTTTTTACAAACCTCATCGCATGAAGAAAGGTGTGCTAAAGCACACAAAAAAGTATAAACCTTCGCATTTGCATCCTGCAGCGAGCAAGCAGTTTTCTGTAACGTGACTGTAAAACACTGTGACCATGCGTATTCTAAAATGTGTATTGTTTTATTTTTGAACATTTCATAAGGTTCACGTTTGCAAGTAGAATTTTATGGATATGTAAAAATACGAAATTGCGGCTTGACTAGCCTCTTTGAGCATATTATGGTAGAATGGATGAGTACATGTTTTATACTATCCGTCTCTAAAAGTAATTAATTTTAACGTATTTTGTTGTAGAATAAATATTTTTACGTTGTTTAAAACCTTCCTTCTAGTTGTCCCTTCATAATGTTTTTCCTTGATCACGTGGCAACGCTTATGTACGTCATTCCAACCCGGAAGTGTGTTCTATAATATATTTCGTGGGGTCTGGCCTTCAGAACAAGGTATCTACAAGACGGGGGATGAAATATGTTTTATGGTTCATTGGCTAGAAGCAGTCAAGTTTCCCATATGTGCATAACATTGTTCATGTTCAGTCTCATAAAAGTTGAGACGTAGTGGAAATGTCAGGTTGATAATCACCAACGAACCGAAACAATATACGCTGATATGTTGTCAGGGGGAAGACTGCTCTAACATAATATCTATATTCCATCTTTCGGTGGTCCCCGCCCTCGAGCTAAGCGCGGCTTTTCGGTTTTCCCCGCACCTCGGCATGCCCTCGAAAGTGAGTTTTTTCGCCGATCTGTCGCTACAGTTTTCATCGTCGTGCTTTTCTCTACACGTGGGTATTTTTTTGGAGTTTGTAAGTCCACCCCTTTTCCACCCCCGACGTGTTTAATGTCGCCAAGTGTGCGTATTTGGGTATGTTGTGTTGCGGAAAAAATTGTAAAAAATGCAAATGTTTTTTTGGGAATTTTTTTGACTCTTTAAGTGTGATAAGAATTGAGTGGAGCATCTTTTTGTCATGAAAGTTTTTCGTAAATAGTGTCCCGTTCAAAAGTTACGGGCACCCAAACACGAACAATGTTCGACGTCTCGATTTGACGGATTTGGTACCATTTTAATGGGTCACATTCAAACGGCTCTGCCCGTCGAACCAAACGAGATATAACATTCTGGTTTGTTTTGTTACCGGCGCTTACCCTTTGGGTAATTGGGTTTTGAAACATTTTCGAATCGTCCCGGAACTTTCGTCAATCAAATTGTGAACATTTGGTACCGTCGGCCGATAAAATCGGTTGGTTGCGCTTTTCTCCCACATTTTTTGTTTGCGAATAAAATTGTTTTTTAAATTTTGAACCGCCTACGGAAACGCTCAGGAACACCGACCAAATTTTTTAATTTCGTCCCGGATGCTTAGTTATGGGCACTTTTCCATTTTCGCTACACGGCTTCAGTTTTCATTTTTTTGCGTCAAGTTGGTACTTTCGAAATGGGGTTTTTTCTTTGGGCCGATGCTCAAAGCTTGCCCGTACAGGGGGATGAAAAAACATTTTCAAAAAGTCACCCCTTTACCGAATGACAGACGTTCGCGCAACGCACTTTTCACGGCGATCTAAAAACACGCATACAAAAGTTTTTGTTTTGTATATTAAAGGCGTTTAAAATATGCCATAGAACCAAATTTTGTGTTTAGTATTAATAAATGGACATTTTTGTATTTAAAAATGTTAACATCAAAAATTAGACTTTACGGGTGTCCGAGTTACGAAGCTTTAACGGATTTCATCCGTGCCGTGTTTTTACCAGAATTTGTCTAGGAGAATTTTTCAATGTCGTCAAAAAGCATGTTGGAATTTTTTTTTATTTTTTTTGACAACTTTTATGAACTCCCGTGGCTTTTTACGACATTTTGAACGTACTTTGACGTACCCTGGCACGTTTTTTCTCATACATGTCTCAGCGATCAGCGTCATTTTTGTGATTTTTATTTTTAATTTACGTCTTAGAACGTCCCCCAAATGTCCCGTTTTAAATTCGGACAATCCATTTTGGTATCATCTGGAAGTGCGTTTCAATACCTTTCTGTACATGTTCGCGTCATTGACGACGCATTTTCCGGGACGTACCTGGAAGCTTTTGAACGTGCGGAAATGCAACTTTTTGGTTTTCGATTGCCTTTGAAATATGGATTTTACGATTTTGGTACGTTATTTACGCGTCACACTCGAACGGCCCTGCCCGTCGAACCAAACGAGATACAACATTTGTTTTTGTTTCGTTACCATCGGTTACCATTTGGGTAACAACGATTTGCAAAATTTTTCGAATTGTCCCGGAACTTTCGGCACACTTTTCGTATACATTTGGTCACGTGCGTTTTAAAAAGGAGCGGTACCAATTTTCTCCCACATTTTTTGTTTGAAAACTTTCTCGACTTTTTCATTTAAAAGGATTACCATTATTCTAGAATATATATTCGTAAAATTTCGAATTTTGTCCCGGATGCTTTGTTATGGGCACTTTTCCATTTTCGCTACATGGTTTCAGTTTTGATTTTTTTGCATCACGTTGGTACTTTTGAAATGGGTTTTTGTTCTTTAGGTAGATGCTGAAAGCTTGCCCGTACAAGGGGATGAAAAAACATTTTCGAAAAACAACCCCTAAACCGAATGACAGACGTTCGCGCAAGGCACTTTTTACGGCGATCTAAAAACACGCATACAAAAGTTTTTGTTTTGTATAATAAAGGTGTTTAAAATATGCCATTGAACCAAATTTTGTATTTAGTGTCAATAACTGGACATTTGTCTATTTAAAAATGTGAACATCAAAAATAAGACTTTACGGGTGTTCGAGTTACGGTGCTTTAACGGATTTCATCCGTGCCGTGTTTTTGCCGGAATTTGTCTATGAGAATTTTTCAATGTCGTAAAAAAGCATGTTGGAATTTTTTTTATTTTTTTTTCATCAAAATGGGGGAGCTTCATGGCTATTGACGTCATATTAAACGTACCTGGACGTACCCGGCACGTACCGTCTTCAAAATTTTCTGGCAGATACTTTTTATTGTGTAATTTTGAATTTTTAATTTACGTCTTAGAACGTGTCCCAAATGTACCGTTTTGAAATTGGACAAACCATTTTGGTATCATCTGAAAGTGCGTTTCATTACCTTTCTTTACATGTGCATTTTTTTGACGCTACGTTTTCCGGGACGTACCGAGAAGCTTTTGAACGTGCGGAAATGTACATAGTTGAACTCGAAAATTTTTCTAACACTTCTTCTAACAATTCTTCTAACACTTAGAAAAATTGGCACTTAAAAAATTTTCAACATGAAAATAATTTTTAACCAAAATTTTAATTTTTACATTTTTTAAATTTTTTTCAAGTTTTACAAAAAATGTGGTACTTGAAAATTTTTCAAACACTTAGAAAATTTACAACAGGATTTTTTTTTTCTTTTTTCAGAATCACACAACTTTTAAGTTTCTTTCTTTACATATCCATGACAGTTTTACATGAAATGTATGCAGACGTACTCAAAAATTTTCTAACACTTTAAAAAATTTCAACATAAAAATAATTTTTTACCAAAATTATAATTTTTCAATTTTCTCAACATTTTTTAAGATAAACAAAAAATGGCGTACTTGAAAGTTTTTAAAACACTTACAAAATTTTTCAACATGAATTTTTTTTTCTTTTTTCGGAATCACACAACTTTCAAGTTTCTTTCTTACATAAGTATCCACGACAGTTTAACATGACATGTACATGGAAAAACTCGACAATTTTTTCTATCACTTTAAAATTTTTTAACATCATTTTTTTTTTTTTCAATTTTTTTTCTTTTTTTTTCCCAACCGACAAGTTTTCCAACAAGTGACTAAAAAAAAAAAAAAAAAAAAAAAAAAAAAAAAGTGACTCATCCCAAAAAAGTCGAGTTTTCCATAAAGTGACCTGCCCAACAGTGACGCCAGCGGCGGCTCAAGGCCGCTTTAGCGGTCTTGTACGTACGAATAATAAGAAAAGGTCTACCTCTATTTCTTTAGTGACAGCTTATATTGTCTTTTACAGTTTATTCGAAGCAAGTTATATTATGTTACGTACGTCGGTGAGACATATCCACCAGGAAATGATCAACCGTAATTTCTAGACTAAAGAATAATGTTGCTTCCCGACAATTATTTAGACATTCTGCAATTATCTGGTCGCTAAAGAAGTAATAGCAATTTTAAAATTAATATTAAAAAAATATATTATATATTCCTATTCATAATCCATAATGAAATTGTGTTTGGCAGTGCATCTTACCACTGAGCCACCTATATCGGTCTGTCATGATATGATATACGAACCAAGCAAATCTATCCCTAGTCCTCTTGAACTTGCATACTATAGAGTAAGTCAAATCAACAATCATCTTCGCAGCAATTAACTATACGTTTCCATGCAATGAGCGCTAAGGAGATATAAGCGAATGATGGTGAGGACTCCTCCCCCCCCCCCTCCACACTCCCCCCCCCCCCAGTCCCAAGGAATGGAATAACCATTACCAGATGCCGGGAGAAAGAATAATAAGTACATTCCAGATTCACTAATATTATTATTATTGTTACTATTTTTTCCGAATAAAACAATAATATAACAATAATATCAGAAATAATTATTAGTATTTCACATTTCAATCCGAGTGCTGAGTACCGAGTGCAGTGTAAAATAAATTATAATTTAATAAAACTGTCAACATTGTTTAGTGTTTTATGGGAATATGATGGAATGCCTATTGCCTAATGAACGGAGAAGGCTCACATATTGTCCGCTTTACGAGAATACACCACGACTGAAGTACTATTACTGCTATTTATGATATTTTCATTATTATTAATTGTTTGCATAGTTCTATTTATTGTTCTTTGTAATTTGCCATTTGTGCAACAAATGGCCGCTATGTGGGAATATGGCCGCCAACAATGTCTTTGACGGTTATACACTACACAAGATATTTATTTTAATTGAAGATTGCGAGGAATAAACGGTGCCTTGAAATTTAATCTGGATATAAATCTATTCTTATGCCCCATATTGTTATACTTGATAGGCCTAATATGCGTGAATCTTAATTATAAAATTTTGTATTGTGCAAAGGTTTTCTTGAGAAAGCTTTTCTTGAACACCGCAAGATCGCGCCACGTGTCTAAATGACCGAATGTTCCAAACTACGACAACCAATCAGGAAGTACCGCCAAAATACGTGACGCGACATAGAAATTGTCACAATCACAACTAAACACAGTTTGACTGTGTAAATCAATATTCCTAGGAAATACTAATCGTAACACAAGTAACCATCAAATAATAATTAATTTTCCAAGGTGTGTAATAATTTCCCCATACAAAAAATAACATTGAATATAGATTTTCTTGAAACTAATTTGACTCTTTTGGTGGTCACGTGAGCTGTTACGATCGTCATTTGTTTCGTAAAGAAATAGGCGTCTTCACAGCTTCGCGTTCTGATCGCGCCTAGGAGACGTTCCAGTACCTGTATTCTGCGTGTTATTTCAGTTATCGTTAGCCGTATTACCACACAAAGTAAGTTAACATTATTATAGGCCTAGGCCCGTCATTTCGAATTGTCACAAATAGTAGCCTAGGCCTAGGGCCTAGGTCATTATAATAGAATTGTCTGGTTTACACAACACAGCACAGGCCTAGGCCTAGGCCCCAAAGCACCGAAGGCTTAGCTGGCTAGGCCTAGGGCCCACTTACTGGATAGACTCTTAGCCTAGGTCTACCTAGAACTTGCATAGGGCCTAAACCTAGACCATAAACCAAACCTAGGCCTAGGTCATTATAATAGAATTGTCTGGTTTACACAACACAGCACCGGTCTAGGACGGCTAGGCAGGCCTAGGCCTAGGCCCCAAAGCCCCGAAGGCTTAGCTGGCTAGGCCTAGGGCTACGCCTAGGCCTAGGCCTAGACCTACGGCCCATTTACTGGATAGACTCCTAGCCTAGGTCTACCTAGAACTTGCATAGGGCCTAAACCTAGACCATAAACCAAACTTGTGTAGGACCTAAGCCTAGGCTAGGGGCCTAGGCCTAGGCCTATAGTAACCTTTTGCATTTCTTTCTTTTGCAGAAAATGTATAAATTAGGATTCCGTTTTACTCCTGGCATGCGGCTGAAGCCCGAGAAGGTTGGGTCAATCATCCTGATCCGCTCCAAAAATGATAGGCCTAGAATCCCAGGTCATGTTTTTACGGTCAAAGACATTCTACGTCAAAATTTTGACAACTATTACCAAGGGTTCGCCAAAACTGAAAATTGCGGCCCAACCGGCAAGAAAGAGGATAAGAATTACACACGGGTCTGTGTAGTGGGGTCAACTACGAAAGTGGGCTCTACGCTTTCCCTTATGCTGAAAACTTCTCCGTTGATCAATAGTTTACATCTACATGACGATTGCCCAACAAATTTCGGAGTAGGGTTGGACTTGAGTCACATTGATACAAAGTGTAAGATAGAGGCATTTACCGGACAGGATGCGCTGCCCTATGCAGTAAAGGTAAGACTAGGGACCTACCCTAATTCACATGAATCACCTCTCTAGGATCTGAGGCGTTATATTTATTTGTATTTGTATTTATTTATTTATTGGTGATTTGTTACAATGCATTTTTGTTGTGTATGTCTAGGCCTAGGCCTAGCCACCTAGGTCTACTAAGCTCCCACTTGACCTCAGATCTACGTATGTGCCTTGACAAACTTATTTGGCTATGAATACTGCTTATTATTGCTATAAATAGGCCTAGGCCTACAAGATTAAGCCTTGGCCTACGCTGTCAATAATTTATCATGTATCCATGTTCAAAAGCCTAGGCTTAGGACCACAGTCTAGGCCTATGCCTACCACATTTGAGCCATTTTCAATACTTTTCTGTAGTTCTGTTAGCTTACGGAAGATGAATGATAGCCTAGAGCTAGTATAGGCCTAGAACTAAATCTACTCAAAAAGCTAAAAGCCTACAAAATGCTTAATCTGAAGGGCTCAACCATGGCACACGAGTTAGATTTTGGCAAGTGCATACTTTCTACGCCTACTTAGATAGGCTTAGGCTTCATGAAATACCTACTACATCAGCGAAAGTAAATTAAATGGATTGGGAACATTTTGACAAAGAGAAATTAACATTGCAGTTATAGGGGAGGTTTTCTCCATCCAGTATTCAATTGAAGACTACGATAGAAAGAGAGAGAGAGAGAGAGAGAGAGAGAGAGAGAGAGAGAGAGAGAGAGAGAGAGAGAGAGAGAGAGAGAGAGAGAGAGAGAGAGAGAGAGAGAGAGAGAGGGAGAGAGAGAGGGAGAGAGAGAGAGAGAGAGAGAGAGAGATTAGATTGCTTGGTTGGTTGGTTGACTAATTAATTGACTGATTGGTTGATTGATCAAATAATTTATTTTTTCGAAGTCTACACTTCCTGAAATTTTAAGTAGGCTTGATAATATAGTATTGGTTTTTCAGGGGGCTCAAATAGTGGTCGTGTGTGCTACTGAAGACTCTCGTGGAGATAATACCCTCGAGAGTATGTTCTACTTCAACGCCGGCAGGGTCGCCGATATCGCTGCGATTTGCGCACAGGTCTGCCCCAATGCGACTATCGCAGTATTGGCCCAGCCTATAAACTGTCTGGTCCCTTTGATGCACGAGGTAAGCTCAACTAAACTGCATTAGTATTGAGTAGGAGTATTGAGTGGAGTATTTTAGGTTACCGACTTACCGCATCTTCTATTCTTCTCTAAATCCTATCAACTACTTGAAATAGGCCCATGGGTGATAATTTTTTACCGTATATCGGATATGTGGAAATTCCAAACACAGCGGGTGTGATAATGAGGCATGTGCACTCTTCTATGCAAAATACTCAAAATACTCGATTTACGAATGTATAAAATAACTACAGCTATCTGATGACTTTCCTTCAAACAGCGTGCATGAAGAATTGTACAGTACCGGAACTGTCAAGTCGTGCCAACGCAACTTGTGTAATACCAATCTCAAACCCTTCTTCTTCTTCTCTTCGTTCTTTGTTCTTGTTTGTTGATGTTCTTGGTTCTTTGTTCCAATAAATATTACGTTTAGTGTCCTTGCTTACCTTTATAGTCACTGTTTGAATACAATGTAACAATATTGTTTCAACCTTCTACATAGTAAAGGAACTGACAGAAAAAAAAAATGCTCAGGATATAACACGAAAATACAACAATAACTATTGGACTGGTAAATTCTTCTATTCTATGTGCCACAACAAATTTATACGTGTGCGTTAAAAACTATATTGTTTCAAACTTTCCCCCCCCCCCCCCCCACTTAGACCCCCCACCCCTCTAGACTCATAGAGTTTACCCTGGTTATTATTTTGCTTTTGACTTTGTGTATGTAGCCTATAGTACATGTGTGTGCGTTGTGTTGTGTGTGTTTGGGTAAAGGGGAGGGGGGGGGGGCAACTTTTCCAGGGTAGCCCAGGATGTATCGAGAAGCCCAAGGTCTTGGGAATCCCTACCATCAATGTAGTACGAGCCTCTACTATGCAGTGTTCCTTGTCTCTTGTCCTAGCCTCTAGGCCATCTTGTTTTCAGATCTTCCACCGAGAGCTCATCGAGAAGCCCAAGGTCTTGGGAATCCCTACCATCAATGTAGTACGAGCCTCTACTGTGCAGTGTTCCTTGTCTCTTGTCCTAGCCTCTAAGCCATTTTGTTTTCAGATCTTCCACCGAGAGCTTATCGAGAAGCCCAAGGTCTTGGGAATCCCGACCATCAATGTAGTACGAGCCTCTACTATGCAGTGTTCCTTGTCTCTTGTCCTAGCCTCAAGGCCATCTTGTTTTCAGATCTTCCACCGAGATCTTATCGAGAAGCCCATGGTCTTGGGAATCCCTACCATCAATGTAGTACGGGCCTCTACTATGCAGTGTTCCTTGTCTCTTGTCCTAGCCTCAAGGCCATCTTGTTTTCAGATCTTCCACCGAGAGCTTATCGAGAAGCCCAAGGTCTTGGGAATCCCTACCATCAATGTAGTACGGGCCTCTACTATGCAGTGTTCCTTGTCTCTTGTCCTAGCCTCTAGGCAATCTTGTTTTCAGATCTTCCACCGAGAGCTTATCGAGAAGCCCAAGGTCTTGGGAATCCCTACCATCAATGTAGTACGAGCCTCTACTGTGCAGTGTTCCTTGTCTCTTGTCCTAGCCTCTAAGCCATTTTGTTTTCAGATCTTCCACCGAGAGCTAATCGAGAAGCCCAAGGTCTTGGGAATCCCTACCATCAATGTAGTACGAGCCTCTACTATGCAGTGTTCCTTGTCTCTTGTCCTAGCCTCAAGGCCATCTTGTTTTCAGATCTTCCACCGAGAGCTCATCGAGAAGCCCAAGGTCTTGGGTATCCCTACCATCAATGTAGTACGGGCCTCTACTATGCAGTGTTCCTTGTCTCTTGTCCTAGCCTCTAGGCCATCTTGTTTTCAGATCTTCCACCGAGAGCTTATCGAGAAGCCCAAGGTCTTGGGAATCCCTACCATCAATGTAGTACGAGCCTCTACTATGCAGTGTTCCTTGTCTCTTGTCCTAGCCTCAAGGCCATCTTGTTTTCAGATCTTCCACCGAGAGCTCATCGAGAAGCCCAAGGTCTTGGGTATCCCTACCATCAATGTAGTACGGGCCTCTACTATGCAGTGTTCCTTGTCTCTTGTCCTAGCCTCTAGGCCATCTTGTTTTCAGATCTTCCACCGAGAGCTTATCGAGAAGCCCAAGGTCTTGGGAATCCCTACCATCAATGTAGTACGAGCCTCTACTGTGCAGTGTTCCTTGTCTCTTGTCCTAGCCTCTAGGCCATCTTGTTTTCAGATCTTCCACCGAGAGCTTATCGAGAAGCCCAAGGTCTTGGGAATCCCTACCATCAATGTAGTACGAGCCTCTACTATGCAGTGTTCCTTGTCTCTTGTCCTAGCCTCTAGGCCATCTTGTTTTCAGATCTTCCACCGAGAGCTCATCGAGAAGCCCAAGGTCTTGGGAATCCCTACCATCAATGTAGTACGAGCCTCTACTATGCAGTGTTCCTTGTCTCTTGTCCTAGCCTCTAGGCCATCTTGTTTTCAGATCTTCCACCGAGAGCTAATCGAGAAGCCCAAGGTCTTGGGTATCCCTACCATCAATGTAGTACGGGCCTCTACTATGCAGTGTTCCTTGTCTCTTGTCCTAGCCTCAAGGCCATCTTGTTTTCAGATCTTCCACCGAGAGCTCATCGAGAAGCCCAAGGTCTTGGGAATCCCTACCATCAATGTAGTACGGGCCTCTACTATGTTGTCGGCCGTGCTGGACATTGACCCACGGTCCACCATGGTCCCTTGTCTCGGAGGAGCGAGTGCCGAGACGATCGTACCCATCTTGTCCCACGCACAGAACGAGATTAATAAGGTACTTGCTTTTGTTTTTGTCGAATCAATCCATGGACTAGTTTTAAGACTGTTGAGTTTGCCAGGTTTGGACGCAGAATGCAAGGGTTCAAGCAGTATCATAATATTTAAGATCTCCTAATGGTTCAGCGGGGTTGTAGTATTAACCAACATGTTATGTTGCATAGTATCTAGATGGCAATAACGGAATTTATTTTTGTAAGATTGCTTTTCTTTACTATAATATGGTAAACAAAAGTGCAAATTGGATGTCTATATTCTCTATATTCCATAAGGTGGTAGTCCCCGCGCTCGAGCTCGCGCGGCCATTCCGCTACCCCCAAAACCCTCGGTACGCCCACGCACGCGACCATTTTCCCACATCTGTCGCTACAGAATTGACCGCCTGGCCTTTCCGTACAAGTGGGTATTTTTTTAGACCCTGTGCGTCAACCCCTTTTCAAACCCCGACGAGTTTAATGTCGCAAAGTGTGCGTATTTGGCGCTGTCTAAGTGCGGTAAAAATTGTAAAAAATAGTAATTATTTTTTGAGGATTAATTTCACTTTTTAAGTATGATGAGAATTGAATGGAGCATCTTTTTGTCATGAAAGATTTTCGTAAAAAGTGACCCGTTCAAAAGTTATTAGCACCCAAAGTCGATAAATTTTCGAGTCTGGATTTGACGGATTTGGTACCCGTTTAATGTGTCACATTCAAACGGCTCTGCCCGTCGAACCAAACGAGATATAACATTCTGGTTTGTTTTGTTACCGGCGCTTACCCTTTGGGTAGTTGGGTTTTGAAACATTTTCGAATCGTCCCGGAACTTTCGCCAATCTATTTGTGAACATTTTGTACCGTCGGCCGATAAAATCGTTGTGTACCAATTATGTTCCGTATTTTTTGTTTCCGAATAGAATTGACTTTTTCATCTTAAAGGACTTTGAGAAACGACCAGGATCAGGGGTCACTTTTTTGAATTTCGTCCCTGTTCCTTAGTTATTGGCACTTTTCCATTTTTACGACACGGCTTCGGTCATGATTTTTTTGCGTCAAGTTGGTACTTTCAAAATGGGTTTTTTTTCTTTAGGCCGATGCTCAAAGCTTGCCCGTACAGGGGCATGAAAAAACATTTTCAAAAAGTCACCCTCTTACCGAATGACAGACGTTCGCGCAAAGCACTTTCCACGGCGATATAAAACCACGCATACAAAATGTTTTGTTTTTGTATATTAAAAGTGTGTTTAACATGCCATCTTATACATTGTTGTGTTTCGTATTAATAATTGGACATTTGTCTATTTATTAACGTTACTTTCAAAAATTAGACTTTACGGGCGTCTGAGTTACGGTGCTTTAACAGATTTCATCCGCCCGTGTTTTTGCAAGAATTTGTCTATGGGGGGTTTTCAATGTCGTAAAAAACCATGTTAGAATTTTTTGTAATTTTTGATTTTCCGTTTCGTGGGTATCCGAAGGTGTGGTTGACATATTTAAGGTACCCGGACGTACCTGTCACGTACCGGTTTTGTTATTTTTTAGCGTCATTGGTTAGATGTGTAATTTTGATTACTTAAATTTCAGCTTTGAACGGCCCTGGTATGTCCCGTTATGAAATCGAACAGCCCATTTTGGTATCATCAAAAAGTGCGTTTCTTTACCTTTCTGTACATGTGCATATTATTGACGACACACTTACCGGGACGTACCGGGAAGCTTTTGAACGTGCGGATTGTAGAACTCGAAAAATTTTCTAACACTTTAAAATATTTCAACATGAAAATAATTTTTTACCAAAATTTTAATTTTTTCATTTTTTCAAGTTTTTTCAAGTTTTCCAAAAAATGGGGTACTTGAAAATTTTTCAAACACTTAGAAATTTTGAAACATGAAATTTTTTTTTCTTTTTTTAGAATCACACAATTTTCAAGTTTCTTCTTTACATAAGTATCTACGACCAATTACCGTGACATGTACATAGAAAAACTCGAAAATTTTTCCATCACTTAAAAATTTCAACATGAAAATAATTTTTTACCAAAATTTTAATTTTTTCATTTTTTCAACTTTTTTCAAGTTTTCCAAAAAGTGGGCTACTTGAAAATTTTTCAAACACTTAGAAATTTTTCAACATGAATTTTTTTTTCATTTTTCAGAATCACACAACTTTTAAAATTCTTTCTTTACATAAGTATCTACGACACTTTGACGTGAAATGTACATAGAAAAGCTCGAACATTTTTCCATCACTTTAAAAATTTTCGACATTTTTTTTCGACTTTTTTTTTCAAATTTTTTTTTTCTTTTTTCCAACTGAAAAGTTTTCCAAAAAGTGACACCAAAAAAAAAAAAAAAAAAGTGACAATTTCCAAAAAAGTCGAGTTTTCCAAGAAGTGACCTGCCCAAACGTGACAGCCAGCAGCGGCTCAAGGCAGCGGAGCGGTCTTGTCATTGTTCTATACTTATGATGGATAATATATTTATTGAAATATGTAAAAATTGTCTGTTACATCCATGTATATTTTCTGTGTGTAATATAATATGTTCTCTATGCATGTGTCTGAATGCATTAAATATATATTGTATTGTATTCATTAATTAAACAATTACATTATTGTCACATCTGTAATAACAGAAGAATAAAAATGGGTCTAGAAAGAAATATATTATACATTGAAAATAATATAAGGCTTAGTTAAACAATAGACATGGCGCATCAGAAGGTAAGTTCTGACTACCCCACTGTGCTGTATCACAATTCACAATAATTTACTATAATAAATGTCTACTTATAAATGCTGTACTTTAAATGGCAGAGGTAGTTTGTAAAAGCATAAATTATTTCAATTATAATGAAGAACAAACAATCTTTTCTTTCGTTTTGTTGCATGCATGTTTACGAACAAATAGTTGAGTGAATCCTTATTTGCTTTTAGATCGGCAACGAAAACGTGTTCCAAGATATGCTAGCAGCAGCATACTACCCATGCCGCAAACCCGACGCTAAGGTAAGTTGGCTAAATTATATCAATTTCCTCTCAAAAGTTCTTTGCGGTTGACCGTCGGGTGGAGTCGGCAGAGAACACGAGGGCGATGGAGGGGGGAGGGGGAGGGGGGGGGGGGTTAGGTAACAGCTCCCTCATCACTGTAAGCTCTGAAGTGAAGTCCACCTTCCTTATAAAGTGTCCGATGTCATAGACGAATGAGTTGCAGCCAATCAGCGGGAGGCGGTTCCAAATACTGACATTTGGTTGGCCAGGCCAAGCAGCAACAAGGTTATTGCGGAACGACTTTTGTAGTATCTCGTCGTACAACATCTTCGGTAATGCTTCCGTCACGGGTGGTCGAGCGGCAGCCAACCAGCGACCGTGGCTAATTCAGATACCTGCTCGGGTTGGCCGAGACCGGAAACCCGTCATTGATTGATGACGAAAGCATTACCGAAGTTGTTGTAAGAGAACTATAGTTTTACTCACAACAACAAATGTCCTGCCCAGAGATCTCTTTCAAATAACATCCTCGTAAGCCATTCATTCAGCCTCTTTCTCATTGTGGGTGTGTCACTGGTTTCTTAATGGTACAACCACCTCTACCACCTGGCAGTTAGGGTTGGTGGAGGAACCTATACAACAGCTCAGAGATACCAAACCTTTGTCACTTTTAGTGTTTGTATTTAATTATTTAAAACCGATAATATGCCGAATTACCTGTAGCTGCTAGCATGTTGGTACGCCTACAGTTGTAGGGACTAGCGAATCCCGGATACTAGCGGCACAGATAAAATCCGTTATCTGTGCTAGAAGTAGTCTTATATCGCCCCTTATCCTTCTAACACATTCCCAGCCACAAAGGGAGTCACTAGCAGACATTTAGATGCATGAAAAGACTGATAATGGCTTTATTGACAATCTTGCCTTCGTCGAATTTGTGTAAGCAACCCTTTTCAGTACGTATTGAATATTGCCGAACGTGACAAGAAAAATCGACTAACCGCCCGCCCGGTTGAGTTCAGCTTCGGCTCTTCCACTTGTGTCAACTGGAAACCCAGTTAGGTGGACGGCTTGCCAAGGAAATAGACACAACACACATTACATCCGACAATTGAGCACGTAAAGTCAATATCAAAATAAAAATATCTCCTTGGCACTTCGTTTCATAATTTAAAAATTCTTAACTCAGTTCATTCTTAGCTTCCTTGTTACATTACGACAGAAGTGAACTACGTGCTGTTACATATATACAGATGACTTGACTATCTAGCATACTTACGTCATAAATCACTAACGTTTCGTCTTGATTAGCTTGAAAGCATAAATATACATTAATCATCCGTAAAAATAAACGATTACCGCATGGATATGGCGAAGCTATATGTGCGCGCGTTGCAGAGATGGTAGCCTAAATCTCTGAGAGTAGGGGTTGGGGAAGAGGAAAGCTTGGACGGAGTAGATTAGAACGATTCTTGAGACAGGCGAGTCGAGTGTGACTAACCGAGAAGGCTGTGGCAGCGGTGTCTGTCCATAGAGTTAGTAAGGGTCTATGTGTCTGTCTACGAACAGGACAAAGGAGTTCTCTTCTTTGTTGTCTCGTCTCGTTCCTGTTGCTATGACGTCACGGACCCCGTAGCCATACCAACATAACCATCGGCGTGTAATGCCAACTTATACGTAAGTAATCGGAAACCAGTGGACTTTCAACTCGCTGTAAAGTAAGCCGTAGTGCGTCCCTATATAACGATGAAAACGTGCCCCTTTCAGTTTGTATAACCACCAGAGTCGATAAAGAAGGTCTCTCTCTTGTAAGAGAACTTCTTTATCGGTCGTGATATGCATTTATATTTTATAAGCACAGCGGAGTAGGAAGGAGGTTACTGAGTAGGCTGCGCCAAATTCGCGCCTTTTCTTACTTATGCACTCGTTAGAAACAATTAATGTTTCTGGGGGGACGGTAAAACTAAAAAATCTATTTGGGGTAATGGTTAAACTCAAAAATCATTTTTTGACGATGGCATCCTCCCTAAATTCGATGGTGTTTCTTGTTCCAGCTGCATGACGACCAGATCTCCCACATCATGGCCAGGTCTGATGAATGGATTCTCAAGGAGAAGGGGTGCAACGAGGGGGCCACTATGGCCCCGGCATACAGCGGGGCCCGCTTCGTTCTCAACATGGTCCGTGGGATGATGCATCAGCCGGTGAGTCCTTTATATACTCACTCTTAGTAACAACGTCATCTACTCAGTGGCGTATCCTAGGGGGGGGGGGGGGGGGGGGCCACCATGGCCCCGGCATACAGTGGGGCCCGCTTCGTTCTCAACATGGTCCGTGGGATGATGCATCAGCCGGTGAGTCCTTTATATACTCACTCTTAGTAACAACGTCATCTACTCAGTGGCGTATCCTAGGGGGGTAGGGGGGCCACCATGGCGCCGGCATACAGTGGGGCCCGCTTCGTTCTCAACATGGTCCGTGGGATGATTCATCAGCCGGTGAGTCACATCACTTTCTCACCCCCCCCCCCCCCCCCCCCCTCTTTTCGTTATACGTACTAACAAACTCTTTGTACCAATATCATCTACTCAGTGGCGTAATCGAGGGGGGTGGGTGGGCGAGGGTTATGGGGCGTCAAACCCTCTATGCCTTAAAAAAAGAGTGTAAAGAGAGAGAGAGAGAGAGATAGATAGATAGATAGATAGATAGATAGATAATGGTCTTTATTGAAGGCGGGATTAAGGCCAGCTAGGCCTTATCTTCCATCCAACCTTTTAGCAAATAATACATTTTGATACAGACAATAAACAATAGACAGAAGTACAATAATATTAATAATATAAGGATTAGTGTATGAACATTAAACTATTCAATATATACCAAAATACAAAAGAGAGAGAGAGAGAGAAAGGGGGGGGGGGGGGGAACCACCACATTTACGTGATTGCATTAATTTTATGGCGTTGCTTCCCAATGACAATGTCACTAAAATTGATGTTTGGAGGAAATAAATCAAATCTTATGGTTGTAGGGTAAGTCAAAAAGTGTTGTTTGAAGCAGTGTTGCTAAACTAACCATTCACATCTGATGCTCCAAAAAATGTTATTTTAGCCAGTAAAAACCAAATAGTATTTGGCTACTCACTCAGTCAAATGAACACAATCCCATAAATATTGTTTTAGCTCCCCCCCCCCCCCCCCCCCCCCTCTCGCTCTTCCTTGAGTATACCTGAATTCAACACTTATCGGAGAAGCAATGAGTATAAGCAACTTTGTTCATGTTTTCAAAAAGCTAAAATGCAAATTTATTTCTTTTAGCGCACGTTTTTCTTATGCGAATTTAAGGAAGCGTACACATCGACTGTAAAAACTTCCAAATATATAAAATGTACAGAGTTTGCTATACTGGTAACACCAGTGTTTGTCTGGAAGGGTGGTGAGTCAGGCTGGTGATTGAGAATTATTTGCTGGAATGAAAACAAATGAAATAATAAACATTTCCACCCGAGTTCTTTGATCAGATTTCGCGTTTGTCTTCGTTATTATGTAATAACCAAAACAGTTCTTACATTCATCGGTATTTCATTATGCAAATCCGATACGTACCGTAAGATTTAACATAAACTCGACGGTGTTTTTTTTTACAACAGTGCGAATTGTTGCCAAACTATAATGCGAAAATAGTAAATCGTAAATGCCATTAGACATGTTATGTTGTTGAAATATTGTTAGAGAAAGATAGATATAGGCTAGATGAGAGATAGAAAAATAAGATTCGGGTTGGTTGCGGTTTTAGCTAGAATAATTCTAAGTCTAGGGTAAACCTTTTATCTATAATTGTATGTATAGGATCTTTAGTACCGCGGTACATGATAGGTTGAGTATACCCTTGAGATTTTCTTATTTTGACGCTTTCCTGCTGCCCCCCTCCATCGCTATGTGACCACCCCTTACCCCCGTATCAAAATGAAAATCATATCATATTTATTCATTTCATATTATATTAATTTAAATCAGTCAAATTTGTTACGCTGGGTGATGGTCACATAACTAGAAGATGGAGCTTTTAAACTATATCAAATTAAAATATCTGCACTCTAGCCCTAAGCTTATTTTTGGCTTTAATATCGCCTCGCCCTTCTGTTGTTGGGCTTCACAAGTTCTGTAACTAAGTACATGTAAAAACTACACCTACACTCCAGTATTCACTATCCAAGAGACAATTTCTCTCGCCACGAATAACGTTATATATTCATGAAATATAATGCACAAAGACACTCTAACTAAATTCATTGTTGCTAGATTCGCTCTTCACCTCGTGTTATTGTCGCCAGCCACTGGCCTTTACCACCTTTCATTCTTATGAGCGAATGGAATAAGATATTGTAGTAGTATCTGACCGATTGTTTCACGGCACGACAATACTGCACAATGATTGAATGGTAGGCGCGTAGGAACTCTAAATCAAGTGGGGGGGGGGGGGGAAGAATTGTGGGCGCGAATCACGAACAACTCGCGGGGTCTGGGGCGGAGCCCCAGCCATCGGATGCCTTTTCGCCGAAGATGAAACATTTTCTTGCTATATTACTTATTTCTCGATTTTTAGCCTTAAATAAATACGTTTTGAGGGCCTTAACCCGCACCTTCCCTAATTACGCCAATGACCTTCAAGCACCCATTCGCTTTTATTTTGTAATGCTACAAAGTGCAAACAAAAGGCAGAGGAAATGTATCTTGTGAGGAAGACTCGTGGCTTTCCCCGGGTCGTGGGGTCACCTGTGTTTTTGCAATTATTCACTGGTGAAATGCGAAATTTAGTTGGTGAATGTTTACCCAACGGTGAGATAAGAAATTTAAAAAAATCATGTTCCCTGGTTGACCTTATCGCCGAAGGCGAAATTTTTGTTGCTATATTAGTTATTTCTCGATTTTTAGGCTTAAATAAATATGTCTTGAGGGTGTGATGTGACTGGGTGCCTAATATTGTGTGGGTCGCAGAAAAAGTGGGGGTGGGGGGAATCTCCCCCCATTGCCCCCCCTTCCTACGCGCCTGTGGTAGTATCTGACCGATTGTTTCACGGCACAACAATACTGCACAATGATTGAATGGCGCAGCTCCACGTTAGCATGTCCCCAATCTGCAGCCATGTTGCTTTTGTGACGTCAGATGAGGAGGCTAAATCACCAGTCGTCAGGAAAACCTTCTAACCAAACATGAAATGGCGTTGAAATATTCTCGTCGTTGAAGTTGTAAGTAATGTTCTGGGGCGGCAATACAATACTTATGGGCGACAGTCCGAGCAAACCGACACCTTGTGAGGTCGACTGTCAGCAAGACTAGCCGACAATCTAACGCGCTTGACGAGGCTCAAATGGCTACTTTATTCCTGTTTTCATGGCAGTAGGTCAAGGGCTCGATTCTAGGTTCAGATTCAGACTAGGGTCTTCTTTCGATATTATCTATTGTACTAATGAACTGTAAACAGTGACATAAGACCTAGTAATTGGACTGTACACTGTTTCTTGTCACATATAAAAACAATTTAAAACGCAATATTTCGAACCCTGATCAGAGCTCTTCAACAGGCGAAAACACACTAGCTTGCAAACTGACAGCTGGCACTGACAACCCCCCCCCCCCTCACACAACAGTGACTTTAGAGCCGTCATAGCAACGAAGCACACAATAAATGGTATAAATGACCACCACTGATAATCACTTCTCATGGTAACTGAGTGGGTGGACTTTAAATACTAACTAATTTATGTACCTACTGAAGTCTTCAAGAATATACCGACTCACACATACGACAGGTCCGAGTGCAAAGAAGTTGGTATTTACATTTTGTTCTCACATTGTATGGTCTCATATGGTTTTTCGTTTGCTCATAAGTGTTTTGCGTAATATCCTCTTAGAAAACTGTGATTTTTAAATGTGTTTTGCCTGATTATACCCCTAGGCTGACACAGTGTTCGGTACAGTTCAACATCACATAGTAATTCATTCAAGTTTTATATTTTAAAAGTCAAAACAGTAAGAGAAACTGCTCTATGTTGAAATCACAAAAGTGTAGGCCTATAACTGCCTATTTGGTGGGGCAACATTTAAATTTATGGCATGCTTGTGTTACCCAACCCTACCCTAACCACATAAGATAGTTTTCTGTCTTCCGTTTTTCATTCTAGGCAAAAGTAGCCAGCCACCTTGTCATAAAATATATCATATTAAAACAAAACAAATACAGACATTAGGCAGTAGACTCATTTGAAAGGCTCGAAGCACCACGATGCCCGTAAGCGCCGCAAGTAGACATGTTCAATTATAGACCTGGTTCCAAAGGTATATCACATTTTATAAGCGTTTCTTCTACACTTAAATAAATATAGCTTTTACGAAACTGCGCTTTTCAGAAATTGTTCCCGAGCAGTAATGACCACTGACATGGAACAATGATATGGATTATATACGTACATAAATACAATATAGTGGCTTATAGGCTTATAGCGGCTATAGTAGCTGGGTCTCGATAATTAACAAGGTTTGTGGTCCCGTGAACTAGAACTAACTGGATTCACATAACAATGTCGCAAGTGGGGCAGACCAGCGATAAGATTGACCCAGACAGTCCTACGTGTCACGTTGACCTATTGTCTATAAGCCCTTCTTCATTACAATGGTTTCTCACACCCCTCGAAGTTTACAGCAAATATCTACACAGCTTGGGATTTATCTCTGAATAGTGCTACACTATATTGAACATTGGATAATGATATCCATTGCCTACAACACTGAACATTGTATAATGATATCCATATGGTTGCTTTTAAAATATTAAACATTGGATAATGATATCCATATGGTCGCCTAAAACACTGAACATTGGATAATGATATACATATAGTTGCCTAAAACACTGAACATTGGATAATGATATCCATATGGTTGTGTAAAACATTGAACATTGGATAATGATATCCATATGGTTGTGTAAAACATTGAACATTGGATAATGATATCCACATGGTTGCCCAAAACATTGAAAATTGGATAAGGATTTCCACATGGTTGCCTAAAACATTGAAAATTGGATAATGATATACATATGGTTCCAACAGTTCCGGCAGCTTTCTTGTTACAATATTTCGTTCCGATTAAACCATAAGATTTCTAAACATCACACATTTGAGCTTCCGTAGCATAACATAAAGAATTCACGATTTGTTATGTTTTTTGGTCTTGCTCTCCACTGAAATAACGATCCTTTCCAACACTTATTTCTTTAGCAATACTCAACTATAATGCAAACAAGCTGTGAAGAAAGTTGAAAACTTCAGTCACCGTGGATTACGTTTTAGATATCTAACTTCGACTTTAACTCTAAAGTATGAACGAACGACTGAAGTGCACTCATGTTTTTCGTTTACCGATTCTTCCGCTTGCCTCGTCAGTGAATTATCTGAGAAGAAAATAAAAATCAAGTAAGTTTCTTCAGAGAACTTGACATGTCTATGCATGAGTAGTTTCCGCCATGAGACCGGTAGGAGTATTCAAATGTAGCTTGTTATAAAATAGTATTAGGAAGCCTTCGCTTGAGGTTTGTGAAGGAAAGCAGAGTGAGTGAAAGAGTCTAGCTAACAATTACCCCCGATGCAATGCTGTGAAATGTGAGGTTACCCGACTCCATGCATCATTTTATAGATACGTGACCGACATTTTTTTCTGATATCGGTTTATTTTAAATAATCTAATCACAATATTGTTACATGTTCAGTTTTAAACAAAATAAGGTTACACAGCCATAATAATTATTAAGTTAAGGTAAAAGTGGGTCTCAACTATATCCAAAACGCGTGAAATCAAAGGATTTCAGTAATGAGGCAATAGTTTATTTATAAGGCCCTACCGAACTGATAATTATAACAACAAAATTGTAAATGCAAACATTATGCTTTTCATGTTAAAAACCAATTAATTATCAATTCTGTAATTAGCTTTCAAAATAACCGTAAGGATTGAAATATTTGAAACTTTTTTAATTCAGTAGTAGTTATTACGAAATGTTGGTAAGTTACTAAACACTTTTTCAATATTGTGTAGCGTTCTGAAGATATTACTTGGACGTTACTTCAGCGCTGTATTATTAGTGAAACTACCCCGTCTTTCTACTTCTTGTCAACAACTTGTGCAAGAATTGCGCTGAAATATTTAGTATTGTTTTAGTTTTCAGCAGGAAACAACTTGTTCCAATAAGAAGACTTGAATTGAGCTCTCACTATTGATGTTGAGATTACACTGAAATACAACCTTGAATTAAGCTAAACCGGCTGTCCTAGCGTATTTTATTTATTTCGCCGGACTCAAGAGTAACATACACAAGGCGTGTAAAACTTAATTGATTATTTTGCGAACCGATTGGATACATAAATAATTATTTTAGATCGATATCCCAAAGCAGCCGTTAAGTTTGGACTTGGCTGGACTAGCGTCGATAGACGAACGTATAGGATCTAATTACTGGAAACCATGAGTTAATTATTCAGACATGTTTAGTATTGTATATTATTTCAATAGGGGAATTATTTGTTCAATATTTGGAATTTTCTTCTCACAATGTTACATGTTTTTAACTTTAAAACCAACTCGGTGAGAGTCCAAATAAAGTAAAGCAGTTTTATCATGCAATTAAATAGTTATTAGACTTTTAAACTTGCTTCGTTGGGAAATAAAGTTGTGTCACTTGTTACTAAAATGTTTTTGAAAAGATATTGGTAAAGTTAGTTAATGACACGATTCGATCGATTATGTGTCAATACGGTTATAAAGTGGAAGTTTGCTATAGAAATGTTTATAAGTTCGTTCGATAACGGCTTTTTCCGCGTCGGTTCACGAACCATCAAATATCGAGTTTTTTTTCTCAGTTGATAGGAAAATCATTAGCGTTAATACGGTTTGACGAAACCACGATTCTTTGCTATGTGTTTGATATAAATTCAAATTCTATCATATATGTATAACACAGTTCACTTAATATGTTCGCGTTGTATTTGGACAAAATTACTAACAAACAGCACGCTATTTGTGTAGAAAAAGCCACATCCTAAAGTTGTGTTTGTAGCCGGCATAACAATTTCCACAAAAAACAAGTTCAAGCAAAATCCAAAACAAATATACGAAGCAGTATTTCAAAACTCGCAACCAAAACAGTGAACACAAATAGTGGTCTGCTCTGGACAACTAACGTCACTGGATGCATTGTTAACTAGACTGTAATAGAATATGTTTCATAATATAACGATAATTGTTTTAATAACGATTAGCAATTAGAAATTTATTTAATAAGTAACATCTGATTCACATCTCCATATTTTTTTTTTTTAAAACAAAATCTTCGACGAATATTCTTCAATTCAATGCATTTCCAGTGTATTATCGTGCCAGTAGTGGTTGAATTGTTGAATTGAAAGTATTTATTTTGAAGGGAATTGTCTAACTAAATAATTTCTGATACAGACATTACGAACTACAAAGGCGCATTTTCATCTAACCGTGTTGATAATACTTATAAGATCTATATTTATTTAAGTAATTTAGAAGAAACACTTACAAAATATAAGATACTTAAGCCAAAGGTTTACTTGACCTCCATTTGGGGCATGTTAAGGCATTGTAGCGCTTCGAGCCTTCTCAGCTATAGGCGAAGATCAAGTAGACCTTGAAAACTATGCTTTATTGATTATTTTCAACGAGATATTTTGACAAGTTTTTTGACGTCACTAAGTAATGGTATGAAAGGAAATTTGGTTAAGGCAGTTTTTCTCTTCTCTTCGGCAGGGATGGTCACAAAAGTATTCCTTTTTAGAGGGTTGGTTCAAAACCTTTTAATTTTTTGGGGGGAGATGGCATTGAACCGCCCCCCCCCCCCCCCTTCCCTGCGTGCCAGCGTTTTTGAGCCGAAACCTAGACACGATAGGTAATCCTGAAGTAAGAGACAAAATATACCGGAAACGCGTGATTACATAATTTCATGTGGTCACATTAGAACAGGTGGTTGGAAAGCTGAAAGCTGCAAGGTATTTGTTTCTTCAATACGTATCTGTGTTTCTCCAATCTGTAGCACGTCATGGTGAGATGTGCCAGTGCCGCAGCAATTACAATAAAAGCTTGCTTGCCTCGATCCACTCAAGTCCCAAACCGACCCAGTATTCGCCTCCAAAAGTCGGGTAACCTTTTATTATAATTACTAGCGCATCACATTTGTCCATAAAGCTGGGCTGGGTGTAGCATGAAGTAAGTATGATACACCTCTATGATACCAGTATGATACATACACACATCATATATTCAGGTAATTCCAGATTACACCTTTATGCGTTTGTGATTGATTATTGTTCCGTTCTTTTCATTTTCAAAGTAGTACGTTATTTTGTGTCAATGACATTTTTGTCTCGTGTAAATAAATATTATTGACAGCAATTTCTACGTCGCGTGGCTAGTGACATTTGAGAGCCAAGATATGATGGGAGTTTTTATTGACCTTTTCAATGTAATGAATTCCCTACTTGAATTATTGGCAAGGCTTCTCCCGGCTGACATTGCACGGTTTCTCTGTTCTTTCTCGCTGGGAAATACGAGGAAATACTACTTTAGGTCCAGTAGTGGTATTATGCACTTTTTATCATTATTATCTTAGCATTATATTCTACCAACATTATTTACTTTTTTAATGTCTATCCTATTCAGTTGTAAAACTAATATATATTTTGACCAATATTGATCAATATTTTGTCGTTTCATGGCCATGTTGTGGGGGTAGCTTACATCAAAACATGGCGCCAATATGTTGTCGTTTCAAGGCCATGTTGTGGGGGTAGCTTACGTCCAGACATGGCGCCAATATGTTGTCGTTTCAAGGCCATGTTGCAGGGGTAGCTTACGTCAAGACATGGCGCCAATATTTTGTCGTTTCAAGGCCATGTTGTAGGGGTAGCTTACGTCCAGATATGACGCCAATATGTTGTCGTTTTAAGGCCATGTTATGGGGGTAGCTTACATCAAAACATGACGCCAATATGTTGTCGTTTTCTCGTTTTAGGGCGAGGTTGTGGACGTAGCGTACGTGCGAACCAGGAAGGTTCCAGGTATGAAGTACTGCTGCCTGCCGGTAGTCTTCGGCGCTGATGGCATAATGCGCCAATGTACGCTGCCGTCTGTGTCGAAGTTCGAGGAGCAGTGCTTGAACGAAGCGAAGGTGATTCTTGCCCCGCAGATTAAGATGGGAGAGGACTTCGCTCAGGAACGCATTACGCGCACTATGCCGTTCACGTTCCTGTGAAAGAACTCACGCTAATTTAATCTCAGTGCATGCATTCGAATTGTTTTTCAAAATTCAAAGTAGAATTTTATAACACATATTGTTTCACTAAATTCTTCTATCGGTTTGAAAATGATTTATTCATAAATTATGATAATTCGTGTGATAGTGCGTTGAACAATATCACTAGGTATCAGAAAAGTTGGTATTGTCTTGCAGTCATGATTTATTATGAGCTATTGTTAAAGCACACTGCAGAAACACGTTTATCAAGACCATGAATGTATTTGTATTTACAAAAGACGAATTCTTTATTATGTTTGGGCGGAGTTTGACATTAAATTTCTGTAATTGAAATTCGAATGCAAATATCTGAGTGTACTATAGTGACAACTTTTGTGGTTTCAGATTTTTGTTTCTCCCCTAGATGATATTATCTTTATTTGAAATTTTGTTGACGAGCTTTGTTAACGAATGGTAATATCAGGTGCAATAATAATTTTCTTTTCAGTAACACCATGAAATCTATTGTTTAAATAGTGACTTTGTAACCAACTTAGGAAATGTTTTGTGACAAGGACTCAACGATGTGTAAGGAATTGATTAATGAGATGGATTCTTACGCATTGTCTTTTAGAATGATATTAAATGGTAGGATTTTCGTGTTAGATAGTTTGCAAATGCGTAAAAGTTGTCTATAGTTTTCATGGTGTTCGTCATAATTATTGCCTTCATTGTATGGATTGAGAACATCTTTATGTTATTTGTGTACGGGCGTTTGCCTGGGTATAAGCAGTTGTCACTATAGTATTATGCCATTTCATTATTATTGTGTCCATAATTCTCAAAATGCCTTACGACATGATGCATTGCATATCAATATCGAAATTATTGTTTGATTGTAACAGTTCCTAAATAAATTGTGTAAAGTCACTTTGTGTTTGATATTTTCATTTTAGACGCTTAACTTTTTCATTCAAGCTCCCCTGAATTTAAGGAAAAAACAAAATCAATAATAAATAATTTAAAATGGTTATTTTATTTTATCACCCGTACTTGGGTTGATTAATTTCTTGTTCTTGTGAAATTTACTATTGAGCAAAATGAAATGAATGAACTAAATCAGAGAACAGCATCTAACAGATTGTTGCGGTGGTTAACTGTGTGGTATAGATTCTGCATCGCTCATTCGCTCATCCCCTCATCATCATCGTTCACCACCCCTCGAAACGTCGGAGAAACCAAAAAACAAACGCGTCACTGCAGCCCGAGAGATCATCAATTCAAAAACAAGCGACTTCTCTATTGAAGCTGACATCAGCTTGGAAACTTTGTCTCAGATTCACAAGGTAAGAATAGATTATGGAAAACATATAATATTATCACCATACCGAATGTATGATAGTACATCAAAGCCGCGGTGTTTACTTATTATGCGGACCCCAAGTAAGTTGCAAGTACTGATGTCAAGTATTTCCATTATGTTAACGTTAGTAACTAGTTTAAATCTCGTTCAAAGCCGGTGTTTACTATTATGTTAACGTTAGTAACTAGTTTAAATCTCGTTCAAAGCCGGTGTTTACTGTTTGCATTGTAACACGGATGTTTATCATGTTATGTCAAGAATTTCCATGGCAGTGCCACGATTAACTTTACCGTTACTGTCCAAACTTGATATTGTTTATTGTGGTTCCCTATGATGATATTAATAATAATAATAATAATAATAATAATAATAATAATAGTTATTATTATTAGTATTATTATCATTTATTTGTTATAAATATAAAATTTGAACTAAGAACATGAAACAACAGAAATATTAAGTACTTACCCTATGTTTAACATTTTTTTTAAACTATAATTAAATCTCTGTAAATTAACCACTATCAAAATTTCAACTGAGATTATATATATGTACAGTCGTGGCCAAAGTGTTGTAGCCATCCTATAGCATTTATGGATTAGTTTTGTTTTTATTGATATTATCACTTTTTTCGATTTTGTAATGCCATCAAAATACATTGTTCAACAATATACAAACAATACATTAATTTTCTAAATATCATTGACGCGATTTTCTGGCTGCATGCGCCAATATTTTGTACCAAGACTATTCAGTTTATGAACTAGCAGCATTTGAGTCCAAACACACAAATGTGCAAATGAGTATTAAGAGGAATATTGCGTGGCATTTAGAACCGAATATGATCATCCTCCCAAGAATCAACAGAAAGAATATGCTTCTAGTTATTTTCTTGTTACCCGTTTGTTTCCATCACTGTTTAGTAGAGGTTTCTTTCATTAAACCGGACCAAGTTGCCTTTGTGCTTCAAGCGCTGTTTTATGGTAAACGCGTCATTGAAATCTTATTTTTATAAGCATAATTATAAGCATACGCATCGAAACAGTTTGCTCTGACCGCGAGTATCGAACCCAGAAACACGGCTCAAAAGCGTAGAATACAATATTATATTCATAATGCATACACCTTCCCCTCAGCTTCCCCAAAAAACCGAACTCCTCTGTCAGTTCTCCCCGAAATTGTTTTGCCCACTGTGACTTTTTAACTGGGACAATTAAAGTTGGCTCAGCGTAAGTACTCGCATGCTTACGACTTAGCCGAGTCCAGTGTTACCAACTTAATTTTCTACTTCTCTGGTTCCTACCATCTAATTGAAAGAGATCCATTACGTTCTTCCGTTGGTTACCTAGAACAAAGGGCGTGGCTAATAGCGCTTGTGCACTCGACTCAACGGAAGGATGCATTTACGAATGTGTGAAAGAACACCAGGAATGTGATGATTTTCTTTTAATTAGCGCGCATAAAGGGACAGCAAGTAAGGACCTAAGGTCGGTATGCTATAGGTCTCTCACAGCAAGAAGTAAGATAGTATCAGGACCGCCCACATTTAGTTTCCAACCTAACAAGCGCGAATCACTAACGTTTTTCCCGATTATCTAGTACAATTTGGTTGCGGTAAGTTTTTTGACGGTAACGTACAAGAAAACGTGCAAGCAGGTTTCCGTCAAAAAACTTAACGCAACCAAATTGTACTAGATAATCGGGAAAAAACGTTAGTGATTCGCACTTGTTAAGTTGGAAACTAATTGTGGGCGGTCCTGACTCCCCTGACACTATCTTACTTTTCGGTGTGACAGACCTTTACTATACTCAAGTTTTAGCTAGTATATAGCATCGTTTCTATCCGCAAGCCTACTTCAAGCATAATACTTTTTAAATGTTGAAAGCAGCTCCTTTCAAGACATATCTTTTATCGACTCTAAATAAAAGGAAGACTGACTGGTATATTAAAGTAACTCTATTATCCATGCATGGCATGACCCTGTCGTTCGTTCGCATCAAAATCAAACGACGATTTGAAATACGTCAGTAGTGGTTTTATCTCATTTTTATATTACTTCGTTTCAAAGGAAAAATCCGTTTCTCTTACACCCGAGTATCTACTTTAAGCTGACAGTAAACATTCAATTCAAACTACATTCCCATCAGCACCGTTATTTGTTCATTTAATATTTAAATATTTTTAAGACGGAATGAACATTGTTTTTAAGAAAGAAAATCTCGCGGTTGGTGTCCTTTGTTTTTTTAAATTTAAATAGATAAGGTTACAAATAAAACATAAGCAAGTAAAATCGAAAATAAGGACAATATTCATACACGTTCGATGTTTAAAATATCTCTGAAAAACAATACAACTAATTTTAGACAATGTATTTTACCAAAACAAATATTATTTAAAATTTCACATTTTAAAATAAATTATTGAATTAAATCCAACTTTTGTAAAAATCAACAAAAAACGGAACAGTCTTTACGGGCTGCGCTTCAACCACGAAATGTTGTCATGACTTGGGGGAAAATTAGTATAACAGAAAACTCTAAAACCAAGTTTGAAAACAGTATGGATGATGTAATATTTGCCTCACATACTTTTCATAATTTTGATTTTTTAATATATTATATTATAGAAGTTATATGAGATACGAATAAAAATGTATGATAAATTCTTTCTCTTCCTAAGCTGTGTCTCACTGCAAAACTCGCGCCAAATTATGATGTTTTATTTCTATTTTGTGAACGCTACACAATATTTAAAGAGTGACAAGTAGGGGAATTGTAGTTTTGTAAGAATAAACATAATTTCAAATGGCATGATCATTATTTAAGGTACAAATAAAAGAATTATTGAATCATTGGTTTCCCTAATGAGAATCGGAATGATTGGAATATTTTCAATGTTGTTAATCCAGATTTTAGTTCTTACGAAACCACAATTCCCTCATACGTCAGTTTGTTAATATTGTGTAGCGTTCTCAAAATATAACTAACAAACGTTAATTTGGCGCGGTTTTTACAGTGAATGAGTGGACTTTGCCGTAAAGACGTCATAAAAGTTGAGGGTATACGAAGCGAAGGTAAGGGGTATGCCGAAGACATCTGTGTGAAGTGAGAAGAGCATTACAGTACTATCTCAAGACTCAGAACAGGAGACAACTAGTTGAGTTGTGTCAACTACCTAGTAGTGTATACCCCTAAGTCGTAAAGGTTTTGTTTTTCTTTTCTAGTTTATAATTTAATTTAATCGGCTACAGAAGTATACGTTAGTTTCTTACACAAGGACTTACCTCTTGGCTTTTGTCTATAGCATACGAGAGGTCTGGAAAAAACTTGTACTATACTGTTCCGTAACTGCTAAAGCACTTCAGAATTTAATTTTTAAGAGAACAGACAGACGTATAAACACAATTAAATTCTTTCGAAAATTACTTTTAAAATGGCTATTTGAACGGACGTGGTTAACTTTTATGTATACTGTCCACTCGCTGGTTAAAAATACAGCAATTCTAGTGCAGTCTTTTAAGAGAAAAACAAAAACCAACATACTGATAAAATGTTTCGACCATCATTCTCCCTTTGAGAGCTGATATCAAAATAACTGCATCAGCGGTATAACCTACTTATATCTTATCACTGATTGTGCAATTCAAACAATTGAACAAAATAACTTAATTGCGCAATAAAACCGGAAGCATTGTAGGTTTATTTCACTTTGATTGCTCATTTCCTAGAACGTTATCTGAAAAATGGTAAAAATATATTTATTGCAATACTAAAAAGTAAAAAGGGCTCTAACTTCTCCAACATTGTTGCAAAATGAAAACATATAGAGGAAAATAAACCCGACATGATTTTGGTCTGAAACGGCTTCGCAAATGTGTGGAAAGGTAATTGAGTCTATTTGATGTAAAGCGGCAGCGGCATTCAATAGCTCGACAACTCGCGAGCTATTAGTAAACTATTTTATTACTGAATGCAATGCTCGGAATATGAGTTCTACGATGCAAAACTGTAAATATTTAAATACGAGCACAGTCACAGAGCATGCTGCATATTACGGACTAGGAATGAATCCAGCAATAATTAAAATGAAAGCTTGCGCATTCCGAATAGTCCGTATTGATGTTCACGGAGGCGAACTAATTCGAGATGGCAAAACACGACTCTTGGGTTGGCTTTATATATACAGTGAAACGAGCTTGCAACTTATTGAAGAGTTGCTGCTGCACATTTTGAAACACGGTTCAGAGCGTATCTGGTGTGAAAACAGATAATTTTCACTTATGGTGAAGAGACTGGCTGGTTATTTTCGCTAACGTTGGATTAAAACACAGACAAACACATTGTTTTCGTTAGCGTTGGATGAAAATAGAGGTCGACTGATGGTTTTTGCTAGCGTCGGATGAAGAAACAAACCAACTGATTGTGTTTGCTGGTGTTGGATAAAGAATACCACAGTACAGCTGCTTGTGTTCGCTGGTGTTGGATAGAATACCACAGTCCAGTTGCTTGTGTTTGCTAGTGTTGGATAATAGAATACCACAGTCCAGCTGATTGTGTTTGCTAGTGTTGGATAATAGAATACCACAGTCCAGCTGATTGTGTTCGCTGGCGTTGGATAGAATACCACAGTCCAGTTGCTTGTGTTCGCTGATGTTGGATAAAAGAATACCACAGTCCAGCTGATTGTGTTCGCTGGCGTTGGATAAAATACCACAGTCCAGTTGCTTGTGTTCGCTGATGTTGGATAGAGAATACCCAACCCAGCTGCTTGTGTTCGCTGGTGTTGGATAGAATACCACAGTCCAGTTGCTTGTGTTTGCTGGTGTTGGATAATAGAATACCACATTCCAGCTGATTGTGTTCGCTGGTGTTGGATAGAATATCACAGTCCATCTGATTGTGTTCGCTGGTGTTGGATAGAATACCACAGTCCAGTTGCTTGTGTTCGCTGTTGTTGGATAAGACGTTGGAGCCACCGGTTTACCATATGTTAGCAGGCAATGAGATATTTTATTTTTAGTATACTACGGTCACAAACTGAGGCGTGGTTATCTCCCTGCACGGTCACAAACCACGTGGGGGCCACTGTACACGGTCACCAGCCGTGTGATTATATGCGTATTTCCTCATTGCAATTAACATGGGTTGTATATAAAATGTACATAAGTTCATAAGTTGCTCATTTGTGTAGTGAAGTACTTCACTTGGTAAATAATGTGAACGATGTTTCCGTGGTATTTTGCACAAAATCTGGCAGTCTGAGGTATTGTAGTCGTCGTTGTATCATTGTAATAGCTTACACAAACATACTATTCAAACATTAATCGTCAAACAATAATTTTATATTCGTTTAAACTTGTGGCCTGACAGACTGACGGCTGATAGAAAATGTGAAACCATGCAATCAGATACAAACGTTCCATATATATCAACGACGATTATCCAGCAAGCGAACTCAACATTTGATTGATTTGATTAAACAGATTCCGTCTTTTGTATAAGCGAAGCGAATATCTCAATCCCCCAAAGAATGTGCTCCACAATAATTAAAATGATCACCGCGCAGTCCGGTGTTCAATTTCGATCTGCGCGCGGGATCATTTACTCCAAAGTACGATTTATTAGTTCTCGGCGAAGACGTAGCTGAGCGGACGAACGCCCGCTCCATGCGCTCGTTGCTCGTTGGGCGCGTTCAATAAAACTAACTCGGAGCGTAATTGTTAATCAAGTGAAACCACCGAGCCACAGTGACCCTTGTTTCACTAATTTGGCTTGAACGGTCGAACACTGAAGCTGAACGTACTTCCCGTCTGCTCTCATTCACTTTCTCCGTATACCCCACTGTTTTATTTCGTGGAATTAAACGTTGAATTTAGGGGTAAACCGAAATGAAATCGGTTTCTAGGAAGTTGTAGAGGGTTGGTTGGCCGGGTGGAGGGAAGGGGGAGGGGGGGGGGGGGGGAGCGTCATGAATCTCGAGTCTCTCCATACGCCATGTGACCGTCGGAAGCCTACGAACTCTAAACGCTTGGCTTAAATTTGATGGAACTATCAAAGTTTTTCCGTTTCATCAGTAATTTCATTGCGACCTTATGGAGGAGAAGGATAAAACTTAAACTAGCAGCAAGCACGCACGCTGGGGCAAGATGATGATTCAGTCTCTACTTTCTACGTGGTAGGTGAGAGAACCGTCGTTTTCGTTCATACAAACCAGAACAAGAGTGTCAGTCAGTAGTATTACGGAATGAACCATATAAGACTTTTCCGAAAAACCAGTATGAGAGTTTCTCACAAAAAATAACTGAGGTACACTCGTGGCACAAATAAACACAACGAACCGTTAGAATTAACTGATGGACGGGGGTTCGAATCCCGAACTAGGCACGAGATTTTTAATGAAATGGACTGCATCATCATAATATTATACATCGTCAGCAGATACAGTAGCCCATATTCTGTGCATCTTCGATGTTTGCTGGAATTTTCACGCACGATTGCAAGACGCACTTGAGTGATTGATTGATTGATTGATTGATTGATTGATTGATTGATTGATTGATTGAATGATTGATTGATTGATTGCTGAATGGATGGTTTGATTGATTCCAGATTTGCAACAGGACCGAGATTGCTACTAGTGCAAGTTTATAATAAAATATGATATTGATGAATGATGATGATGAAGATGGGATTAGGAGAAACCTGGTACCGGTACGATGCCTAGCTATTCCAGTCTAGAAGTATCCACGGTACTATCGGCTTCGCGTCCCATCCAAAAGGCAGGGTAACTAGAGCGGCAATTTGACAAAATCGCGGTCATCCAAATTTAAAATTGGGGAAATAAGTAATTGTTGTATTGTCGTTTGTATTGATGATTAACTAATTATTATTATAAGCATAAACAATCAATCGGCTAATTAAGTAGACTTACTATACCTTAGTTAAAGGGACATATATAACAAGCATTTCTTTAGGTCTGCCTTGATTTCACTAGTGTATTTTCACTTTTCAGTAACACTAGCGACACTAAACCCCAAAGCAACTGCAAAACCAGTTGGTTTCAGTTCCATTCAATTTAATTAACGAGGTCAAGCTGATCATCCAGTTGGTAGCATCTCTGGCCATGTCCACAAGATTAATGTTTTTTAAAGTAATTTCTTCTTTTATGGATTGTTTTTTTTCTAAAAAGTTGTCAAGTACACCGCTCGCTATATTTCTAAAGAACTCTGAGACGCAGCGCGCGTGCTAATATGGTGAACCACCCAACCACCCACCACCCAACATTTCCCGGTTATTTACCGAATATAGGGAAAGTTGAAGAGTTAAATCTTAAGACGCGCTTCGAAAGCTTTCAGCTAAATGGTCGGTTCGTGGTGATAGTTTCCGTAAAATCATTTTAGTTTGGAACAACTTACATAGTTAGAAAAATGTGAAGTGTAATCTCGAACTACTGCGGAGTAGTTGGTATTTTTAGAAGAAAAAAAAAACAGAACAAATGCATAAAACAACTATAACATAGTTGTACTGGGAGTAACTCTATCGACGGTTATTGATTGTTGTTCATTACGCCTGGGACCGGGAAAGGGATTACATAAAGTTTTGACTTGGACGATAATCAAACTTTAAGTAGTGAAGGAAACAAGGGGGAGGGGGGAGGGGAGTAGAGAGAGACCAATAGGGGTCAATTTACAAAATCTTACGGCAAACCGTCTCTGTCTGTATGGAACAATAAATGTCGTTCGTTTGGGGAAACTGTCACAAAACAGCGAAGCACAAGTCTGAGATGATAGGTCTCATGATTTGATTATTGTTATAAGCATAAGTCGTCTGACTTTAGATACCACATTTTTAAATATTTTATGTATAGACAAGATTTTCAGTGATGTCAGTTAGGTGTGGGAAACACGTGAAAAAAAACGGGATTCGGCCTTGAACAATTGTATCACATTTGAACAATAATAGGATAATTATTAATTAAATATTCACAGAGGTAATCGCACAAAACCATATTTTAAATCAAGGATGCTTCTCCGATAACCGTGTAATCTTTGGTTGGGATAAAGGATGTGATCGGTTTGCACATGATACATGGGTACGACCCAGACGACACCTAATAGGCGGCGTTGCCATTGTCACTGATGGCGACCACATGTGAAGCTGACAACAATGGATTCGATACTCTCAAGGTGTGGATTTCAAGGCTTTGTTGAGTCGTATTCTGAATTCAGGGAAGCTTTTAGTTACGACGAAAAATTCATTAGAAGTGTTACGCCGATACTTCATTTTTTAAGGAATATCTGTTATATAGGGTGCTTTACCTGCCTCTGTTCAGCAGACAAAGCACACAGTCGTTCATCACTTGCTCCTCAACTCAGCTTTTCCTCAGACTCGCTTAGGTCCGGTCTTATAACGTGCCGCCAAAGATTACAAACTAATCTTTGGTTCCGCTAAACGTTTAGCACTAGGCTAAAGTTGAAAATGGGTATAACAACAGCCGGCAAGCATTAGCGGTGGTCCAAATGTTAGCCTCAGCCTAAATTTCCTGGCCGCTTGTCGATGCCCAGGCTAAATTTTAGCGCTGGCTAAAGTTAGTGTTGTGCATTTTAATTAATTAATTGTATATAAAGTATTGTTTTAAATAGATTACGACTCAAAGAAGTAGAAGCAGAAACGTGGTGTTATTATTATAATCATGTATTTCAAATCGAGAGAAGTTTAAATATTCCCGCATTCACGGCATACCTGAGCCGCCGCATTCGTCCGGTCGGCTGTGCAGTAGCCTGTAGCGGCGGCTAGCGCAAGCGCATGGCAAGCGTTCATCAGCTGGGGTAATCTTTGAGGTTAGGAAGTTGCAGACTGAGTTTATTTGGTTCTCTAGAGATGCTTAGCTCCTAGGCCCTACAAGTTTCTGTCATCCGAATGTTTCAAAGTATGTACGCGATGCTATGCGAATACAACTGTGTGCGTGTGTTCAATGTTTTCCGCAGTGTTGTGTTGTGTTGTCATTACAACACAAAGTCGGAGTCCTCACGTGTCATCGCTGTTGGTATCATCATTGTTGATCCCCTAACGTAAAACCCATGGTAACATCGCTCGAATAAAAGCAGGTAAGACAAGTTGACTAATAATAATAATAATAATAATAATAATAATAATAATAATAATAATAATGACAGTAATCATTTTTCATAGGAACACCCGTTATAGGGTGCACCAGCACATCAGCTTTACCTGATGTGCCCCTCTTCAGGTGACTAACTAGGTTATTAGGGTGTTTGGATAACTGGGAAGGATTGCCCGAGGGCTAGGGCTATTAGTAGGACTCAATCCCAGCATTCACCTTTACGACTGAGGAAAACCTCGGAAAAAACCTTCAGTCAGGACTACAGGTGGCCGGAAGCCCGGAATCGAACCGGCGACCTCCCGAATTAGAGTCTCGCGTCTTACCGGTGAGCCACCTCCATCCAATGATCATGACGTCTATCGGTGTTGACTACTGGGCCTAACTAAGCCTAGTTCGTAGTCCGAGGACTTGTAGTTCACGAATAGATGTGTTTTTATTTATTTATCGAATTTAGTTTAATTTTTCCTGCCCTGGGACTGCTACCTTATCGTGGTGGGCAGGTTTGTGTGCTTTAATGATTCCTGGAGCTATGCCGGCGGAAGCGTATGCTTCTGGTAGGGCCACCCTAGCCGGACTGGTCGAGGAGGAGAAGTCAGACGAACTGCAGTCCACACCCCCATCCCCTTTCCTCCCCTTTCCCCTTTCCTCACGCGCCCTCCTACTTGCCCCTTTCCTCCTAACAACCCCCTATTTCATCTTCATAATTCACCCACTCATTGTCTCGATTAGCCTCGTTGCAAAAATATGAGACGTTAAGCCCAAATATCAATCAATCAACCCTTAGTTTAATTTTTAGTTATGTTTTAGGCATATTTTTTTTTTTTTAAACGAATTTATGATCGAATTTACTATTACAATAATATTATTGTAATATCATTGGTGTAATTCATTATCCTACTCTATACTCAATTCGTGGGTCTTTGTAGTAGGTTCATATGGTAACCGATAACCTTACAAACAGGACTGCAACATTTGTAGCGACGTTTGGTATATTATTAAAATGTGTGATTTCTTACAAACGCAATACATCTGGCATCCTTCTTTGAAAGTTATAAGTCTTTGATAATATAAAGCATGGTCGACATTTTTTAAATTTTAAATGTCGTTTTGAGGTTTACGGACCAAAGAGTAAATTTCCCACGCAAAAGATTTTTATGAAAGAGTCACAAGATATTTAGGTTTATTCATCGCTCTACTTGAAACATCTCAAGCACCTCATCTCTCACGACTTCAAGAGATATAAAGATATAAAACTAATGTCTGTGGAAATTCTAAAATGATAAGCCAGTAGGCCTACCTCATTGCAGTACCTTCCAATGCGTCGAATTAGAGACAAATGGTTGGGTCGACGGGAAAGAGATCACATGGACACATGTACTTTGTGATAAAGTCAGTCGTCTCAATATTCTTTACATTACACGGTCCGTTATTTATTTACGTTAAAAAAGGCATGCACGCTGAAATTGAATGCACCCATTGCGTCTGTAATTTTCAGCTGGAAGATAGGATCGTGAATGGGAGATGTCAAAAGTAAATGGTCCGTTAATAGGCCTCTTTGTAGAGCTGTAAGTACAGCCATCAAATAAACAACGCTTTTTCCACTTCCCCTTAAGTTTGCTTTGCATTGAAAGGTTTTTACTGGAAACTATTCCTACCAACTTTGAAGAGCAATAAAACTCGATTTCTTCTCCACTGTAGTTTTAAGAAAACTGCAAAAGATTAAATCCAGTCAGCTTGAAAATAAAGTCATTGGAAAACAAACCTTCGCGCAGTTCCCGGCGCGCATTATCCAATTCCTTCGCCGCCACACTCGTTAAAATATATTAACTTGCTTCTTCCTAATGGCCTAATATATTTTATTTACCTAACCATTCTCAACGCCCCACAATTAATGTATAAGTGTCTCCTAGAAGTACCTCCACTTAGATAATTATGGATTGTACCTCCGAGTACTTAACTCACCACATTTACTTCATCTCTCATCTCGATGTGTCACAGTGGAAACATGGAAACTCGGAGAAGAAGCCCGAACATCAGCCATAATATTCCATTCTGGAAACAAAAACGAGAGTTAGAATTAACGTAATAATAAGTAACTGTTTGAATTTGCGTAACAGTGGACTAGTAACTCATCGTGTATAGCAAAGCCACCCTAGACCTTAATAAAAAAAAGTAAACACCATTAAAATGATTCTTTTTTAAATTGAACCTGGAAAACGAGCTATCAGTTAAGAGATAGATAGATAGATAGATAGATGGTCTTTATTGAAGGCGGGATTAAGGCCAGTTGGGCCTTCTCTTACATCCAACCTACTTAGGGCCTATACACTAACAAAAATCAACGTCTCATTCATCCATCCCATTCACTCTATTTATTTTCCATTAACATTATTAAGGGAAGCATGGTCACATTACAACTACCAACGAGTACATTCTGCCATAATTGGTATTTAAAATAAGTGTTAATTTTTATTAAAATAGTGATTGTGAGTTTTTAATCGAAATAACCCTAAATTGTCATGATAAACATCCCTTATCTCTGCAGGTAGAGCATTCCAGGTGCGTATAGCATGTATTATGAAGGAATTATCTAAAATATTAGTTCTGTGGATAGGAAAAGCTAGTATAGTGCCGGATCTTGATCTGGTGTTGAAAGAGTGATTTGAATGAAGATAATGGAAGTTTGACGCGAGATAACTAGGTGAAGAAGTAGAGAGAATACGGTGGGTAAGACAAACAGAATGAAGGTTACGACGGTCTTTTAAGCGGATCCAGGATAACTGTTTGAAGCCAGGAGTAATGTGGTCATATTTTCTTATTCCTAAGATAAACCTAACGCACGAGTTTTGGGCACGTTGAAGACGGATGGCTAGGTCTTCTGTTAGGTCGTTGTAAACGACGTCACAGTAGTCAAAGTGAGGAATTATGAGCGTTTGTACTAGGAGAGTCTTAAGTCTAGTCGGAAGAAAATTCTTTAGTCTGTTTAATGAGTGTAAAGCTGAGTAAGTTTTTTGACATATGTGCTTGGTATGATTGTTCCAGGAGAGGTCGTCTGTCATGTGTAGTCCTAAGTTTTTTATGTTGTTTTGGAAGGGTATTGTTAGGTCGTTCAAAGTTATTTTATGGACATTTGAAATGTTTATTTTATTCAACAATTTATGATATCCAATTATTATAGATTGGGATTTAAGTGGGTTTATTAGCAACCCATGTTTGGTTGCCCAGGTAGTCAGATTTTCCAAGTCATTATTAATCAAATCTATAGCGGCGTCGAGTTTCAGTGGGGAGGCATGCAAGTATATTTGCAGATCGTCAGCATAGAGGTGGTGATGACAATACTTTAATGCTTTTGAAATACTATTTATGTAGAGAGAAAACAATAGAGGTCCGAGGACACTTCCTTGAGGAACACCAGCTCTTAATGTCTGCCATTGAGATTGACAATCAAGTGATATTATACTTTGCTTACGATCACGAAAGTATGACTCGAACCATTGTATCACCGGCGCAGAAAAGTTTATGGTTTTCAGTTTTGCAATTAGTATATCTATATCGACCGAGTCAAAGGCCTTGCTAAAGTCGAGTAATGTTAGGATAGTCAATTGTCTATGGTCCATTTTAGATCTAATGTCGTCAGTAACTTTTATAAGAGCTGTACATGTGCTGTGGTTGACCCGAAACCCTGATTGATGTTGGTCTAAAATGTCGTTTTGTGTCAGGTATACAGACACTTGAGTATGAACGATGTATTCGAGAACTTTTGATAGTGCTGGTAATATGCTAATTGGTCTGTAGTCTCCTGCCGTTTCAGGCTTTACTTTTTTCGCAAGAGGACGAACTAATGCGTGTGTCCACATATGAGGATAGGAAGAACTAGTAAGGGAGAAGTTAAGTAAATAAGTAATAGGTTCAATTAAAAATGGGGAATGTTTGATCATGTGTTTAATAAGTTCTATAGGGATATTATCTACTCCTTGGGCATTGGACTGGATACGATTTATAGCACGTAGAGCAGTTTGAGGCGTCACGTGTGAGAAATAGAACTTCTCATAAGGTTGTATATTTCTATTGTTTGATAATTCGTTTAAAAAAATTTTTTTAATTGTGGGGTCGATTTCTTGCACTGGCTGGATAAAATGCGAGTTAAGTGAATCCAGGGGTATCGCAATAGGGGGTTCGTCTTCCTTTTGCTTGCCTACCCCCATGTGGGAGATAGTCCGCCAAAGTTTTTTAGAAGGCATTTTTGGGTCGAGTAAACTATATGCATGCCTCCGCTTTTCCGTGCGTATCAGTTGATTTGTCTTGTTTCTAAGTGTTTTGTATTTATCTCTGTTTTCAGGGGTAGAAAAAGATTTATAAATGTTGAAAGCTGCGTCTCGTCTTGCCATGTAATCTCTTATGTCGTTGGTTAGCCACGGAGCTGGAGGTTTAGTCACTCGAACCGTCTTTAAAGGAGCGTGCTCGTCATAAAGCTGTATAACTAACGAGTTGAATTCTAACAATTTTTCGTCAATAGTGTTTAAGTTAATAATGTTGTGCCAAGGGATGGCTATAGAGTCTTCTGTAAAGCGTTCGGTGTCGATGTGTTTTAAAAAGCGTTTAGTAATGAACTTTGCTTTGTGTTTTGGTACTCGAATAGAATATTGTAAATAAATCAGGTCATGATATGAAATGCCAGGTACTTAGAGTTGTCCATGATTAAGGATTTTACTTACATCCGAAGTTAACATTAAATCAATTAATGTGTGAGAGGTAGATGTGTGGTGTGTAGGTTGTAGGGGCAGTACTTCAAGGTTACATGATTCGAAAATTGTGGTTAGTTGTTTTGTATCTGTATGATTGGGAAGTTGAAGGTTGGTATTAAAATCACCCATTACTATAACATTTTTATAATGCGGTAACCAAGCTAAGAGTGAATTTTCAAAATCGGTAAGAAATCCGATCTTGGGAGGGCGATACACTACCGCTAAGAGAACTTTCTGATGGGAAACAATTATTTCGAATATTAGGTATTCAGGCCGTGAACAGTATTCGCTCGGAGAAGTACTTAGAATTTTAAATTTAACATCGTTACGGATATAAGCACATACCCCTCCACCCCGTTTTTTTAATCTATCATGTCTTATCAGACGATATCCATCTAAATTGACGAGAGCAGTGTTGAGAGATGGCTTCAACCAGGATTCACTAATAAGAATAACGTGGATATGACATTCGTCTGTGATCACATTTAGGTCGTGAATGTGAGACATGAGGGAGGAAGCGTTGAGGTGAACAACCTGGAGGGACCTTGGGTGACTCGCGAGCCGGGTGCTGAGTGTTTGGCCAGTGGCCGGGTGGCTACCAGGCGTGAGAGGGGGTGAAGGGGTGGAATCTAGGTGAGCGAAAGAGAATGGGAGGGTGTTTCTAGACCAAAATAAAATAGTTAATAAATTAACATTTTCGTCCGTGAATTCTATAGATAATGTTCATTGTCAAGATCATAACTATATTTGAGCAATTAAAGCATACAAAGTAGGGATGCGATACGATTTAAAAATTTTAATTGAAAATTGTTAGATAACAAAAATTGTCGCGATTAATTACGATTTTAATCGTGGTGGAATGAAATGAAATTAAATATAAAATTAAAGAACATTGTTGAGCATACGGCTGGAGGCATTATATATACTTGTTTTCTTTTTATCGTTATCGTCTTGCGCCAGTGAACGTGTTTTGAAGTAATTTTAAATAATATATAGTTTGCAGTTTAAAAGCAAACAATGCGACTGTTATTCATTTGCAATCCTCTAAAATAGGATAATAGAGGAGACAGATCCTTCTTATACTGCTGCAACCGCAATTAATTATTAAAGTGTCTATATTATTCAGATATCGTATCAGACATCTTATTTCTTAGTTTTATCAAATACACTGTAATTCGATTATAAGGACTTGTATGGATTGTGTGAGTCGATTAAGTCGAACGCCAGGCATACTCTGACTGATTGACTGACTGACTGACTGACTGACTGACTGACTGACTGACTTGACTGACTAACTGACTGACTGACTTTCGTAAAGTAATACAATATGAATAACCTAAACCAGTGGACAAATTGATGTTGTAACTCGGCAACTAAAAAAACAGCGGCTCTTTCATATGACCGCGTCTAACAATAACACATAACACAACAAATCTTCCTTCTAAAAACATGTCTACACATCTTTGTTTCGTTCGTTTCCAAGTCTATACTTTGTAAACTGATTTGGTTTGTATATTTTAGGAAATATTAGCATGATATATATTTATATTCAAGGAATACAAGATACGTATAAACTTCACATAAAACCTTATTAGACTAGTTTCAAATAAGGTCGCCTGCCAACAGCGAGTATATGGTAGGGACACTGTTTCAATAACAGCTGCAGTTGCGTCGTAGTTTTGGGCAGTTCTGTTGCAGTCAACACAATATACAAAGCGTCGTTATCGTGGATAGAATGTATTCGTCTTGAAATTGTTACCGCTTTTCAACTGTCAGCAAGAAACTATACAGATATCGTTTTCAGTATATGGATGTTTGGAAAAATTAAACTCACGCTTCGTATACTCTTATCCATTCAACCGTTACGTCATAACTAGTGTGTAGCTATTTTCAGAGAAACATTACATTATTTATTGTATGTCTGATTATTAATAATATTTTTTGTAGGAACAGCTGTTGTAATTGTGTCACACCCAGCACCACTGAATTGCGGTCGTATAAGTGCAGCATTTTTTCAAGTATAATATATAATGTTTTGCAAATTATCGTTTTTGACTGGAATAATTTTGTGGAACATACCCTACTTTCAAAATTAAAAATGAAGCTTACACAGACTATTGTCGGAACGAACCAACATTATAGTATCTCGTGTGTGATAGTCTATATTGTTTCCTTCGTGCAACAGTTTAAAAGCATGTTCAAGGTCAGCAGAGCGCCTGTTTTGTTTAGGTCCGGTGGAAATTCGACCTAGAAGTTAACAAAGTAGTATGCTGCAGAGGGGAATTGGACACTGAACCCTCCGCATTGGAACAGTACGTAGGGTTATGAGTTATAGCAAAACACCATCCTGCTCTGAATAACGTTCAACACTTCAAACTCATACACTGGACATTACTCTTCAATAATTTCAATAGTTATTATTTGTATTCTTCTTAAAAGATAATTACAATCCACGCAGTCCAAGATCCCTTCTGAAAATGTAATTCTTTCAAACGTTGCTCTTCGTGTGAATGTGAGCATTATCTATCTATCATGAGCCACGGTTTGACCGCTTTGCGTCCAATGCGACTTGGCAGCTTTTCCCCGTACGTTCGTGCTTTTCCTACTTCCAATTAACCAACCACTATACACATTCATGTTATATAGTAAAATACACCAAACGCGTTGTTTTACTCTCTTTCACTATACAAACTTTCAACAATGTTTTATAATGCATATAGCTTCAGGAGAAGAGGATAACATTAATTGAACGCATATATTGTTCACATCCATATTATAATAATATTCTGACGAAACCTTAATCTCACATCCACGAACTAATGGCGAATATATTACTACAGCGTTGAGTCTTCTCTTTGTAAGCTGCAGATATTGTATATCACGATATACAACACAACGACGAAGCCGCGGGGGAAGAGGGGGACTTACGGGACAACATTAACATTATTACATCAAACACAATCGCTCTACCTATCATATAGATTATTTCTTATTCGCTAAACTTTATGTTTGAGTGTGTGTGTGTGTTTTCAACTGGAATGAGTGTTTTCATTTAATGATGAACAGTTAATTGAACAAAGTGTTCGTAAAGGAGCAATACCTCTCATTATACAGCTATAGGAGGTAATAAAAGCCTTATGGGGTCATACCATGCTATGCTTGTGCGCAACTTCGACGAAATATTAGTCTCCAATCAGTCTGTCTGCGCGCAACGTGTTCGTTTTGTCGAGAGCAAAACTCTGTGCGGTGTGATTCACCGTATATATATATGTATATACATCGCTTTTATGAGGGTACGGTTTCTCAACTATGCAATACTCAACGTAATTACAAAACGCTATGGTGGTAGTGGAATCGTGGAGTATGGAAACTCACTTCACCGACCGTGATTCGGAGTTTTATAGTGTGTTTCTCGTTTATAGTGAGGGCATTTAGCTCGAAATACTGGCAGAATAGTGCAAAATGTGATAAGAATTTTTCCTTCGGTGGAAAAATCGTAAATTGTGTGCTCTTCTATTTAAAGACCATCCTCAAAAAATCTACCGGTAACTTTGGGCCCCAGGGCTGTCCAAAGTGGGACAAAAATCACAATTATGCGAATTGACAATCCATTTTCAAATTCGGTCATAAAATGAATTCAGAAAAATGTTAGGCGTACAATGTAAAAAAATAAAAATCTAGGGTTGTCCAAAGCCAAGTTTTGTGGCAAAATGTAAATGCTACATTCTGAATGTTACCTATATAATCATTCTCTATGGACAGTTTTCATTTCTTGCGATTATATTATCATCAAATAATGACCATATATGAATTCTTACTAGAATTTTGTTGTTCAGGGGTGACCAAAGAGTATAAAGTGTCATCATTACGGATAATGTCCATGTAAACCAAATATACATAGCGACAACGATATGAATGTTATATGTGGATTCATTTGTTACCTTTCAGATAATTCGTAATAATTAGAAGAACACAATGCCTCGTAATATTTCGTATCAATAATTTCAGGGTTGACCAATTCAAAAAAATAGTAATTGTCTTCGTCGTGCATGAAATTTGTGTTTTGTGCGAATACGCACAGCATAGTACGAACATTTAACTACAGGTGACATCCACGTGTTCCTTTTGTGCGTAGGCCCAATAGAAGAAACAAGTATGGAAAGAAGCTTGTTAATAATTGTCGACACTACACTTTTGAGCACACACGCTTGAGCATGAAAACTAAACTACAGGGCGTTTAGCAAGACTGCAGACTATTTTCTAGACTGTACATTTCATGCCAATCTCGAGAAGGAGATTTAGACGACTTTTTTGCACATGAGAACCATTCATATCCTCCCGCATTGTCAAAAAACGGTCAATTGCGCTCATGCACTAAGTCCGACGCGTTTATTCGCATCGAAACGCTCGGTACTACAGTTTATGATAAGCCTGAATGTACGGCTGTCGTAATTGATGGCGCAGCTGCTGTTCACATGTTGAAGCCAGGAGCGTCTAAAACTCTTGGTGAATTCAGGGATAACATTTTTATTCCTTATATCATGTCTGTCCGTAAGATAAATGCAGTAAGAGTTGATGTCGCTTTTGACAGATATTTCCAGGACAGTCTGAAGAGCCATGCCCGCCTTAAGAGTGGCAGTGGTGTGAAGCTAAAAGTTGGATACAATACAACACCAATATCCCTAAACAGTGGAATTAATTTCTGCATGATGATGACAACAAAGATGCCCTCTTCAAGCTTTTGGCAGAAGGATCGTCGGAAGTAGAGGATGTAAGACACACTATTGTCGCAACACATGGTGTTTCAGTTTTGGTGTCAAGAAATTCAAATGTTCCACTGATATCCAATCTACAGCCATGCAACCATGAAGAAGCGGATTCAAGAGTGTTTTTACACGTTATGAATGCTTCATTGCATGGCCATAAGCGAATACTAATCAACACAGTTGATACGGATGTGTTGGTCATTGCAATTCACGTGTTCAAGTACCTTGGCATTGAAGAGCTGTGAATATGCTTCGGAGTTGGCAAACAAAAGCGATTTCTTCCGATACACGAGTACGTCACGGCACTTGGAGTTGAGAAGTGTGAAGCAATTATCTACTGATATACGTTTACCGGATGCGACACTGTCTCTTCATTTGCAGGGCGAGGTAAGAAAACAGCTTGGGATGTTTGGTCTGTCTACCCTGAAGCACATGATGCATTCAATCAACTTTCCCGATTCCCAGAAAACATAGAACGTTTCATGAACGTAATTGAGCGTTATACTGCCCTTTTGTATGACAGAGGAAGCCCTTGCGAGGCAGTCAATGACTGCAGGAAGATGCTTTTCACAAAGAAGAACCGACCTTTGGAAAGAATACCACCGACCCGAGCTGCCTTGCTTGAGCATACCAAGAGAGCTTCGTACAGTATCAGGCGGGTGTTTGGAGGAGATGCCTGATGCGGGACCAGCAACTTCCACTGCCTACTGATTGGGGATGGGAACGCAGCCAGGAGAGCAGATTTCAACCATTCTGGACGTCCCTGGGAGAGGCGTTTACAGCATTGCTCAGAACTTATTCGGTGTGGCTGCAATACAAGATGCAGTAAAAACTGCAAATGTGCAAAGGCAGCACTAGCATGCACACAATTGTGCAAGTGTGATGGACAGTGTTAATTTCAAAGTAAACATAATTAAATCTGTATGCCATGTAAAAATATCTTCAGTATACCCAATATTTCCTATTTTCATCTCAATAATTCATCAAAACCCATTAAGAAGTAACTACCGTGTCGTAAGATATTGTATCTGTTTATACCATCATTATGATTTTGGTCACCCCTGAATTGATCATTACCAAATATAACTACGCATATTCTACACGGAACTGCATATTACTGTGTTTTCATTTATTATCTGTCTCATTAGAACTATGTATATTTGGCCTACATTGGCATTAACTGTAAATGTGAGCTTGATATTTGGTTACCCCTGATCCAAAAATACTAGTAAAAATTGATATTTAGTCATCAGTTGGTGATAATAGGTAGTAATTGAAGTAAACAATACAAACTGTTCATTGAGAATGATTGAATAGGTAAAATTCAGAATTGCACATTTCCACTTTGCCATAAATTTCAGCTTTGGACAACCCTAGATTTTTTATTTTTTCGCACAGTGTGCGTGACATTACAATACATGTATTGTGTGACTTGTGTTGAGATAAATATTCAATCCGCAACATTTTGATTTTTTTACTACTTTGGACAGCCCTGGGGCCCAAAGTTGCCGTCAGATTTTTTGAGGATGGTCTTTAAATGAAAGAGCAGACAATTTCCGCTTTTTCCACCAAAGGAAAAATTCTTATCACATTTTGCACTATTCTTCTGCTAAATGCCCTCACTATTATAGACAAAATGTTATCGGTGAAATCTTTTGCTGCACGATTTTTATAGCGCTATTTTGTCCAATTTGATTTAAAGAAAAGTAAACCATTATGTGAAGTGCGATTTATGTACATAATTTGCTAGAATATATTATTACTCGGGATATAATAAGAAAGAACAGTATCTTCATATACTAAACATAGCAATTTGAATAATTTGATAACTGAAAGAAAATAATATCTTGTGTGGTTATTTTTACCAAACACTATTGGAAGTCCAAATAGCACAGCAAAGAATCAAACCACATTTTGAACATGTTTTGTAAAAGCTTGTGCCATGGTAATAAAACTAAACACTCCAAAGCAACATACGTGTGTTTGTGAACAAGAGTGTAACTGTGTGTGGTTATATCAAGCGTTCAGTTCTTTCCAATACCATGCCTGCGGATAACACGGATAACGTGTGAAAACCGAAGACAAAGCACGAATCTTTCAACTCTTCGAAGTGGGGTGATTGATGAGCGAACAAGATCAACGCTCGCTTCTTCGATGTCGGCGCGTTCGTTCTTCGTTGTTCGTTGCAACGAGACAAAATCAACTGTTTTAATAAAAATGATTGAGCTTCGCGCATCGTCCCGAGAACAATACACATAAAACAAGTTTAAAGCTTTAAATTCTTTGTTTTTCCTTGAGAAACCTTTGACTTCTCTCTCCTTTAATATGGAAATAGATGGACGATATCACAGCTACGGAACAAGATCAGTCGGGGTTTACGAAAATACATAGAAAATGCACCACAGCGGAGTATATGTAAATGAGAGTAATATAACAATGTATACTATAATAACTATTACCCTTCACTGGTTAATGATTTCATTCTTGTTGCTCTACGTCTCATTATTACAGTCACGCTATTTGAGACGATGACGATGAAGGACGCTTGATACATTTAGCACTAAATAACTCAGTGTGTTTTGTTCATTATCTAATATTCTACTTATGCGTTATGTGTGCCCTTGCAATGCCAGTTGAGAAACAACACTTGCATCATCCGACTGTAGTCCGTGATGCCTCTGAATGAGATATCCCTCTACAAAGTAGTTTATGATTATCGTTTATAGTAAAAATGATAAAGAGAACTCGTTACTTATACATAATGATTTTAATTTTTAAAGCTGATCGCCAAAGCAATTGCTGATGGAATCTATTAGTGAGGATGCCAGTGGCACGCCCCTTTATACCAGAGTCTCGTTAACAACGCCATCGTAATGGGTTTCAAATAGACAATAATCACGCTACATGAGAATAACATAATTTTACATAGTGGAGAAATAACGTTAGAATTATATGTTCACAGGATACTATTCTAATTTCAGACAAGTCCTACTAGACTCTTATGTTTGCACGTAAAATAGGAGGTTATGCAGTGTTAAATGCACCGATTTGCAAATGGTTTATATAAAGAGAAGGTGTACCTTAAGTTTAGTCCACTCTTTCTGTGCCTTTGAACTTAAACCCGGACTGAAAATATAATCTCAACACAATCCCAACGCAGAACCCAATTCAAAAGTCATTCAGACTCAAAGCTAAACTCAAACCGAAACCCGAACCTGAACCCAACCACAACCCGAACTCAAAACTGGACTAATCAACATATAGATGTATCAGTGGTGCGCCTGCATAGTGAAAAATGGCACTCCTCACACATACAATGTAGACCTATACACCGATATCAAATAGAACCAACTTAGAAATCTAGCCAAGAAATAGATTTCCAATGCTTGGTTGGATAAGAAAACTGATAAATGTCTCTCCTACGTAACACGAGTTCGAGAGCAATACAGACACAATCAACCAGAGATTAGAACCCGAGACGCTTACACGACCAACAAGACATTCGAACCCAACAGACCAGACGACGACATATATCAAGTTCCACTTCCTGATTCATTACAATATTATCTGTCCTTCCATGTTTTTCATGTCGGAATCCTTTTCGAACACGGACGTCAAATCCCGACGTCCAGCGGAGACACCCGACATGACGCGACTCGATCACACTTTTCTACGAATCAGCTGTTTCTTTTTAGGAAAATCTATTGAATGGGAAAATCACATTATGTATTTCCTTTACTCTTGACTGGTTGCATCTGACGTCAAACACTGCACAATGGTCTTTGAGTTATCTAGATCCGATGGCGGAAATCTATGACACCATTGCACGTTGGTTGACAGCGATTCACTTGAAACCTGAGAACTATTTGTAGGCACAAATAAAACCATTCAATACAGAATAATCTTCAAGACCGACGTCGGTGTAACTCAAGGTTTAACCTACATTCAGTGATCATTGAACAGCTTGAAGGAATCTGCAAATACCTCAACGGAGATGGAGAAATGAGAATCTTTACAATTACATAATATTTTCTGTCAGCAGCTACATCCTACGACTCAGACGAATAAGGAAATGGGTTTGTTAAGATTAATATCAATATATTCTACATATAAGTTAAGCCCAATTCACAATTGAAATAAGACTTGCAATAAGAAACAGTGAAATAGTGAAATAACAAGCAACTGGTTCACAACCGACGACTAGTTGCTTATTTAAGCAGGGCATCAAGGCATCAAGCATTTTACATGTAAATAGTAAAAATAATATCATAAAATTGTAATGCTTTATAGAAACCCTTAAATTAAAAAAAAATTCAGTAGTCAAAGCGGTGCCTTAATTGTGTACTTATTATCATTGACTACAACCAGTGGTTTATTCGAGCCTGGGCGGGCCTGGGCGCCACCTAGGCACTTTTATTTGGAGGCTGGGCTAGCCCGGGTGCTTTTTAACAGTCAACAGTCCATACTATACCATTTCAATACACACACGAAGTCCTACATTGCTAAACAAAGAACAGCCAGGCGTAATAAAAAAGTTTTCTATAATTGGAGTAGCAAAAAATACGCATACATACATAGCTTTGAAACGATGGACAGAAGAAATAGGTTTTTGCTGCAGTAGGCCTATATCAAGTTTGACAGTTGTTAGGACTCCTTGTGGATAATTAAAAACGTCCGATTTCATTGTTCTATCTGACAGACTACACTATGGGGCTAATTAACATCGAAAATCCAAAAGAAAGTTCTACATACATGTATGGCCTCTGAATTTTTGCTCAAAAACGTCCCCTCAAGCTCTTCAACCCCACGTTCAATTTCTGTAACATCGTTTTCCACCCACTTAAATTACCCCCCCCCCCCCCCCCCCCCCCCCCCCCGTACACACGTAAATTCGACCGCCCAGGCACCTTATATTTTAAGAATACACCACTGACAACAACGGCAGCAAAATATCCGGTATCACTGTTTTTGTTTTGATTTCCGTAGTTGACCATGTCATATTGCTACTGCGTTCTGATTGGTTCGCCATAAGGTACATCATATTCATGGGAAGTTGATTTAAGAAATGAAATTGATTTATCTCTTATGACTATTTCAATCCACTGTGACAGTTGTGAACCACAGCATTGTTATTGTATGTTCCAATTAGCTTAAACATTATTGCTATTTCATTAAACCAACTCTTATTTCAATTGTGAACCACGCTTTAAAGGAACCGTAAAACAAAGTTTTTTGAAACATGAACACAAAAACATGTTTTCATTATGTATCTTTACGGTATAATTTTCAAACTGTGAGACATGTACAAATAATAATTTATCTTTTCACATTGTCTTTCGCAGACTCGTCGCACTCCAAAATAATCACAACACAGCATGTTGCCGGCACATTTCGCTCAATGAAATTACAAAGGCTATCATAACGTTTCGGTGTGACTTAGAGCTGTGCTATCGTTTGCCTGACTACTTTTCGATTGGACGTGCTGAAATATGACGTGCAATGCAGTGTGTTCGCGAACGAAATCTCCCGGCAAATATTCAATTTTTTCAGTAATCCTTGTAATTTATTTTTGTATTGATCATTGAAAATAACAGTACAATTAAATAAAGTCGAGTTAACTGTAAGAAGCAAAATAAAATCATGTGACAACTCGCTATTTTAGGTACGGGAATCTAAATATTAGCCTGTCAACAAGTAGACTTAGTAGCCCTAAGTCTACTTGTTGACAGGCTAATATTTAGATTTAATTGCGATATTTAGATTTAGTCGCTCTCACTTACAACTCAACTCAGTTTTTCCTGAGACTCGCTCAACCACCAATCACAGAGCAGCATTGTCATGTGGACTGTTCTTTGATTGGTGGTTGGGCGAGTCTTAGGAAAGGCTGAGTTGAGGAGCACGTGAGGAACGACTATGCGTTTGATCCTCAGGCTTTATCTTGAGACTATAAAAATTCATTCCTGGGTCAAATGACGATAATTTCCGGCTTTGAGCTACCTGAAAATCACTTTGCTTTTTAAGTGTAATTCGTCCATAAGTGACCTTATTCACAAAGTCGATTGTATTTCCGATGAGCTCCGCTCGCCCACCGGAAGATAAACTGATGAGTGTCTCCTCGCGCGAAGGTTTATCTTGGCAAGTAAGCCAGGGGGTAATAAGAAGAAAATCCTTAGAATAGGGGCCCCCCCACTCACAAATCCGATAATACAAAATACCTGCGGGAACCTCTGTTGGAAAATGGATGCGATTAAACTCTTAGTGATTCCATGAGACAAGAAACCTACTGACAATAAATAGCTCACATCAGCAGCGAAACGAGCCATGCATCACTTGTAGCACTTCGCTTCTAGAGAGACTATGGGTATATTCAAGAGTGTAAGAGCGACCAAGGAAGGGGGGGGGGGGGGGGGGGTGTATCAAAGGCACCAGGTGAGTCACAATTATCGTGTTTCAGCAATATATTGAGAACGCTACACAATATTGAAAAAAAGGTTACTAACAAACATTCAGCTTCGTAAAATCTAAATACTGAATTTAAAAGATTTCAAATATTGCATTCATTACTGTTGTCATTAGATAAACCAAGTAATTATTAATTCCTTAATTGGCTTCCAAAGTAACAACAGTAAGGATAAATTTTTGAAACTTTTGTAAACCAGCGTTTATCTTACGATGGTGAACGTTGATTAGTACCACTTTTCCAATATTGTGTATAGCGAGCTGTCAAGATATTACTAAAATAAACTAATTTGGCGCTGTTTTAGAAGAGACAACTACTCCCCGTTAGAGATTATGAGAATTAAATCGGTTTCATTCGTATTTTGAAAAGCCATTTAAACTAAAAACTTTAGTAAAATGTGAGGCGGAATAATTACACTCAACTACAAAAATCTAAAAAAAAACAAAACACATTTTTGTTTTAGGGTGAGATTACCCAAATACAATAGGCCTAATGTCATAGATAAATAGTCACATTTTATGCGAGCTAAACACCACGAATGTATGTGGTTTTCTTTTAATCTACCCACCTATCATATATGAGAATTTTATTTTTTGATTCGCGTTTTTAATTAATACACTAGGTAAACTCCTAAACACTCTGGTATATTTTAGTTCGTGCACTGAACATTATTTTAACGAGTTTAAAAAAACTTCGAGCATTTGTTAATGAATAGATTTTGCATCACATACTTTCCGGTTGGCTCTATAGGGGTGAATACGTCAAGTTTAAAACTATGTTATAACGCCACGTATTTTACACGCTGCATTATGTTAGGAGTGCGGGTTCTGGCACTTCACACACTACTGGATTGCCGCTAGGCTTCGCTAGAAGCTTCACAATTACTCCGCTACGAGTAAATCCAGTCAGTGATGATTTCAGGCATATCCCGGGGGGGGGGCTCCGCCCCCCTTCGGCAGTTTTAAATGCCCCCCCCCCCCCCCCTAGCAGATTGAAAAAAATCACATGAAGTAATGTAAATTTGCAAAAAAAAAAAATGCACAATACAAGAAAATGAGGTATATTTTTCCACCTCATATAGGACTAGGAAATAAATCGATTTCCACGAAAAACTCATCTACTTAAATGTTGCAACATTTTATTTTCTATTTAAACGATGTTAGGTAAAGGTAAGAATGGCAAATAGGAATCACCTCATATTCGAAAACTGAAAGGATGGCATCAACAGAGACCGTAACCCCCTCCACCCCTGCCTTTTGTCACGGCGTCAAAAAAAAGCCATAAAATGAGTTACTAATTTAGCAACACCCCAGATTTTTATCAAATGTCTGAAATCATCACTGAATCCAGTGGACCCTGCTAGTAACCACACAACTTCAAAAATTATTATTTATAAACATTTCGGAGCACACATATATCTTTCGATCCATTGATTTGTTTTTAACTCCGAGATTTTTAATCTAAAATACGTTGAACGACAAAAACAATGCACAAAACATCAACTTTTTAATGTTATCCGTTTAGTTTTACCGTCAACAACTTTTAGTCCAGATGGATGGGTAAATTTAATGAGGGTTGTGTCGTCAGTATAGTAAAGTAGTAAATATCTATTGTCAGGTTATGAAAGATGCGACGGTCCACGATCTAAAACATATCTCATTAAGGTTGTTTAGTTGCTCGAGCTCCCTTTCACACAATGAAACAGCGTTCATCTACAATGTCAACTAAAAAATATGTTGTGTTTATTTTCGCTTAAATTCCCAAACGGCTCAACACAATCTTAACAAATATCGTGCATGTATCATCGCAGCCAAAACACAAATAAAACAAGAATAAACAACAAACAAACAAGAGTAAATATTTACTTATATTTTTATGAAATTTTGAGTTCATTTTAAAGCAAAGGAAGACGTAAGCAGCCAAGCAAGAAGAGAAAGAAGATTGGTGAAATGAATAGAGAACAAAGTAATCATAGATATAAATGAAGAATGCAAACCGAACAAGACACCATAAAAGAAAGCCAGAAAATAAGAAAGCTAAAGACGCGAAGGAAGGCAACACAAAGGAATAATAATAATAATAATAAAAAAAAACAAAATAAATTTCCATTTTAATGTCTGTGTTTATTTATGATATACGAATGTATTTGCGGTGAGGACAGTTTCCATTATCATGTATACGTGGTTGTCGCTGTGACATCTCCAAGCTCTTCGTTTGTTATGAGTTTTAATATTAGAGAGTACCTATGATAGGTAGAGTTGACAACTGGAGCAGACGGGCACCCGGCAGTGATCTTTAGAATACCCACCCCGAGTTGCCAACGAACGAGCCACAAAATAGCAAATCGAATAACCCAGAATCACAAACGAAATAAAAGAAGTACTTTTACAATCGTTAATGAGCACTAGTAGATCGGGTTTCTGGGCACATTCAAATAGCAGCAGCGCTTCCTCTAGCAAATCTCATTATATGGCTCGTATTTCCAATTACTGTGCAGCAGTAGCTCTACAGCAGGCAGGCCATTCACCGTGTCTTTCGACAGCGTTCGCGTTCTTATTGTTAATATTACGAGTGAAATTCGACTAAACGACGTGCCGTAATGCGAGGATGAGGAAGTAAATCCAACACCCCAAACACTATTCTATTATTGGCGTGTGTACTTATGGTTGTTTCGTCTTTTTTGTAAGAAAACTTCAGCCAAATGA
>OX246746.1:19232931-19251442 GCA_945910005.1 Isoperla grammatica
TTACGGCTTTGGTTGGAGTCGGTTCTGCCGCATCGTTACCTTCGACCCTTGTAGCAACTCCTATAGCTTCCCAGAGGTGATGTCAATACTTATGCCTCTAACTTCAATGTCCAGTTAAAGTGTTATGTAAATACTAAATTTAACTGTCAGGTAAGCCAAGTTTGGTGTATTCTATTGGCCGTTGTCATGGTGAAAACAATTTAATTGAAAAGTAGATTTTAACTGGACATTGAAATACCGGCCCTTGACGATCTTCAGGCCACTATTTACAATTTACAGCGATTTCAGCATTATTATTGAAATTGACAAAACTTACTCTAAGACTGGTTTTTGTTGCTTTATGTCTAACTCGAATGGTGCGTAACGAAAGAACGATGCTCGCAAAGCCGAGTTCGGCTCGTCAAGACGTGTGTCCGAGCCGAGCCGAGCGCGCCGAGCTTGACCAACACGCCAAACACATCGACCATTTGCTCGGATTGTGTGTTCGGTTCGTTTTTTTCGTTCGGTTTGTTCGGAAAAAAAATTCCTAAATGTGGACGCACCTTAACATCGTAACATCCTCATGAACCATCCTTTGTTGGAGATGTAACACACTCAGTTCCAAGAACTGATTTTCAGTGGGGGAAGTTATATGATTGGATTTCATTATGTTTTCGTTGCTATGACGGCTCCAAAGCCACCATTTGTCTATCTGCATTGGCATCAGAAATAGGTTAAAAAGGCCAACGAGCCACACCTAAGAATAACTGGTTTACTATAACATATTGGCTAACATTGTTGGTAAAATTTCTAATGATAAAAAAATAAAAAATGTCATGCTTTAAGCTTAATTAAGCGTTAAGGTTCTAAAACTTAAGGCTGAACATCTAAAGCGGTCCTGAAATACACCACTCATGATAACACGATGATACTGGTGCAGAGTTTTGTTTTGCCGTTTTGTTTTTGTTTTGTTTGCATGCAGAGTAACATTCCATTTATATGTTGCGCTGACATAATTAATGGTAAAACCCTCACTTCCCAGCTTCACTTTTGGGCTTTGGGCTATAAATTGTTTTGCATTTGTATAATAATTGAATTGGAAAAATGGTTATCATTATTTGATTTTCCAATTTACTAGTGACACGGCAGGAGTCCACTGCATTGCGAGAATTAGCGAGTGTAGCGGAGACGGCAATGCGAATAAATGAGACACAAGATACTATTTCATTCATCGGTTTAATAAACTAACATCGTATTTCCGTATTATTTGAATGATGATTGAATTTGCATACATTATTTAGCAGTGAGCTTTACAAAACATTCATGCCAACCACAAACGGCTGACAGATGTCATAGGTAAACAAACAATGTGCCACCGAAGATTTTTTTAAGTGTAAATATTATTTAGTTCTTTTCAATTTTAGTGTTGAAAGTTTAGGGATACATTTTTCTCCGTGTATTTATTATTTTACAACCCTGTACATTTTTATAAAAACGTTATTGGTTAAGTATTATTTGTTGGACCAAAGACGTACAGACAGATTGACTCAGATGATTGCAGTCTTGTTGCGTTTGGGTTGCGCTAAAACCAATCCTTGCAACAAGTTCCAGAACTTCCCTCTAGAGCAGCACAATCGCAAACAGCGACGTCAGCGCTGCTCGAGCGTGTGCTCAATAGTTCAACTACCGCGAATATTGAAACAAGGCGGTTGGATTGATGACGACAGTGGGTTGGGAGGGGGGGGGGGGGGGGGGGCGAGGCTTTTTCTATTGTCTCCACTGCGATTTCTTAAAAATTTTCAATAGGAATAGGTGACTCTTGGTTGAAGTATCTCGGGGTCACTTGAAAAGTCTAGACGAAGGCAGCGCGTTACAGCGGAGTGTCGAGGAACTTCCCTCCCATTGACGGTCGCGTCGCCATCACTGGAGAAACACTCGACTATTCTACTATACTTCAATCCCATGAATGTGGCTCAAAAGTAACGAGCAAGCTTCTAATTCGGGGAGTCACCGGTGGGATACCGATCACGGCAATGCCGACTTAGGACCCCGCTAAATATTTAGACTGCGACTAACTTGTTTGCTCCGGGGAATCCACGCTTCTGATTGGTGGTTGCCATGGAGAAAGAAGGTGTAGTTTTTCTCAGTCGCAAGGGGAATATTGGGACGGACTGTCTTACTAAAGCCCTCAGATATTTATTTCTAACTATACCCAAACATCCGAATGTACTTTGTTCGTTTCGTCAACTGAAGAGGGGCACATGAGGTAAAGCTGGTGTCCACCCTATAGCATGCCAAATGGATATGAACCTCTCATGACTCATATGAGCCGTTTTTAAAAGAACAGTATATACCAGCAACCATGAGAACTATAGGAAATCCAGGGTTGAAGATATCTAAATTAATTTTCCTTTGAGGAAATATTCTCTATACCTATTATATTTGCGGTATCAAGATATACACTTCTAATGTAAGCTATCAATATTAAATAGTTAAAAAGAACTGTTTACATTTTATGTTCGTTATACTTTGTAGTTATTAACAAGATCTTGATCATGTTGGAGAACCTATGGGTTGAGATCATCTTCATGCTTCAAGTCATTTTGATATTCACACGAGTTAGAAACTTTTCCTTTGCTTTACACTTCTAAAAATAAAAAACTAGCAAAAAACACTCCTCAAAGGGTTAATTGGCATGGAAAATTGTGTAATTCTTTTACAAACTGCCTCGTAGGATGGTCGATTGAGTCGTTGGTAGTAAACATGCCGCTGTTTTTGAACACGACTTCTGAAAACACCTTGTTTCTTCCCGAGTTGTTTTTACTTTAATCACACGTCATGGGGAATGTTTACGTTTATTATGTGTGTGAAATGAATATCTACTTTTCTCTTTTATTTTTAGTTTTAGAATGTGACTTTTATTGCGAACACTAGGAAATGATTTGATCAAGCTTCGTAGCCATTCACGCTCGCGACAAACAATACTAGAACAATAAACATTTACAGCATCGGCATTCAAGTCGATTGGAAGTATTACTCGTTCGTCAAGAACTACATTGAAGTTCTAAAGTAGAAGATAAAGACGTTTTGTTGCATTGAATTCCGGACTTTCTGATGAGAAATGGCCGACGAAATTACCCCGTTGTACATTTCTCTACTTTTATAGGGTAAACAAAAAAATTGGTCATTTCTCGGACGTCCTCCTTCTCTCTTTCTTTTCTCTCTCTCTCTCTCTCTCCCTCCCCATCCGTCGAGATGGCCCGTGATGTATGTGAGCACATTCTCGCGCACATCTTCTGATAGGGAATAGTAATGTTGATGGTAGTCGGAGGTCGAATGTCTTTGCTATATTAAATTCGAAAAGATACAAAGTCACGTTGGGGGGGAAGTAGGGTGGGAGTAGGGAGGGGGGGGGGGGGAGGGATAACGGGGTAACGCATGACGCCCAAGGATAAACGATCGAAATTCGTGAATAGCTTTGATATGAGAGCTGCCTAGGCGGCCTTTGTTGAATTCGTCCGTTGGATGTCCAAGCCAGGGCCCAAATAACGTACTTTCACATCGAACTGGGTCAAAGGATATGTGCAAGCTAAGCGTCTTAGCGTCGTAGCGCCTAGCTTACCCTACCCAGGAAGCAACACACTACATAGCGTCGTAGTGCCTAGTCTACCCTACCCAGGAAGCAACACAATACATAGCGTCGTAGCGCCTAGCCTGCCCTACCCAGGAAGCAACACACTACATAGCGTCGTAGCGCCTAGCCCACCCTACCCAGGAAGCAACACACTACATAGCGTCGTAGCGCCTAGCCTACCCTACCCAGGAAGCAACACACTACATAGCGTCGTAGCGCCTAGCCTACCCTACCCAGGAAGCAACACACTACATAGCGTCGTAGTGCCTAGCCTACCCTACCCAGGAAGCAACACACTACATAGCGTCGTAGCGCCTAGTCTACCCTACCCAGGAAGCAACACACTACATAGCGTCGTAGCGCCTAGCCTACCCTACCCAGGAAGCAACACACTACATAGCGTCGTAGCGCCTAGCCTACCCTACCCAGGAAGCAGCACACTACATAGCGTCGTAGCGCCTAGTCTACCCTACCCAGGAAGCTACACACTACATAGCGTCGTATTCGTTTACACAAGAGCGTTTTAAACAATGCGTAAATGTGGTGTGAAATTCGATTATACTTATGATTTACGTTTTAGACTTCCAGGCCGTAACTCGGGGCCACCAGCAACGTTTATATCCATTTCAACTTTTTGGCAAAACAATAGATTTCCTAGAGATAACAAAAAGCATTTATAATATCGCTTCGTTTAATTTATTATGAGTCGGACACGTCTTTTCTGTGCGACTCGAACGCTCATGCATAACGTATATATATGGATTCGCGAGGCTATAGGCTGTACAGTTCGATCTATAGTCGCGAAGGGCGGTTTTGAAAGAAACAAGTGTAACGGGTGTGAACGGCTCCAGTGATATACGAAAGTCTAAAGGAGATAAAGATATTGCATCTTTTCTATTAAAAGAAAAAGATCAGGTGCCGTCAAGAAACAATCTTTTCTATTTGTGTATTGAGAATCCCTAGCGCAAGTGTTGTTGCCCGTATTTTCTGAACACAGCTTCTATTATTTCATTTTTACATGGAGTCCTCGCCGCAGATACAGACAATTACTATTTCATAGACAAGTCGACACTCATATATCGCGGAGACTGAGCTCTCTCAGTATTTGTATTTGTCAACCTACATAAAATCTAGCTATAAAGGAAAGCTTTAAAGGGAACGCTACTAAAAATCCTATCAATCCCCGAGTCAAGAATAGTGCATATAACCTCTGGCCCCACACCTAAACTACGTCAAAGATTTGGCACAATCCCATCTTTTGAATTCGACTGTTTTGGGGAAATGGATATTCTAGTCCAACGATTCCCCAGGGCTGAGTTGACCCAAGGGTGCGCGGGTATTCTGCAAAGAAAGGAAATTGTGAAACTCGCGCTTGGTTCTCAGAAACACTTCTTGCAAATATACATACGGCGATGATACAGTTCAAATGTATTGAAATAACCATAACGATTCTACCTAAAGATTCACTTAATATTGAATATTCCTTGGTGCAACATTGTATGTATACACACATTCGTTCGTAAGTCAAGTGTATTACAAATTAAAATAAATGCGTAGACCGATGTTTTAATAGATGAATTAATTTAGTCTTTGCACAGTAAAAAGTAAATAGAATTTTTTTAAAATTTAACTATGCCATTTTATTTATTTTTCCGAAATAACATAACGATTTAATTTGTAAGCAATTTGGTCCCTGAAAATCAGATACATTAAGGTTTTTGACACCCATCCTTCCCCTCCCTCGTATTTTTACTCCCCGTTTTCGGCTAAATGATCTTTCATATCACACAGTTCGTTGGTGGAGATTGAAAAAAATACAAATGTTAGGTAAAATTGGCATACTTATAAAAAAAAATTCATTTGTAGTTTGTGTCAGTCACTATACTGACAAGTCATGGTTCATGTAATGCATTACTGTATTTTGTTATCTGAGTAGACGAATTGCATGGGCCACTTTCCCTAAAAACTAATCCTGTCTAGAAGTCCAGCTTAAATGCCGGTGAATGGCAATGCAATACAATGTAGCAACCCGGGCTATGATCAGTACGTCTACCGTAACAGCATTAATCAGTAGCATTAATTTTGAATTAATTAATACAAATGGAATATTTCCCATTCGGCTACGACGGGTGTATATATAACACTCCACAGACCACCAGTCGAGATCTTTCAGGTTGCACTTCGAAATGCAATCGAGAGTGTACGTCTGGTAGTCGTTTTCTTCTACGTGTCAGTGCATTTGATTAAAACTTTGAAACAATTGTTTGAGCAACACTTACAAACTTTCTATAGCGGGTAATTTATGCTTTTAAAGACGGTGATCGAGTTTATTATTTTAATCTGGCTTAAAAAATTTTTTTCACCAACCTTGCGGAACACCAATTTCGGTCTGTTGAACCTGCTTTATAATGTTTTTAAATTGTCCCAAAAGAACTTCAAATATGTCGTCCTCTAGAGAATTTAGTGCACTTCCTTAAGAACGTTTCTTTTTTTTTATTCTAATAAATATTTCCGTACTTAGAAGTTCTTAATTGCGTGTGAAAGATGTCCAGCAACATCACATTACACCTGTAATTAAAAAACTGTGCAAAATTTAAACAAAGAAACATTCATAAGAGAGAGGATAACATATTGTGATTTACCATGGCATTTGGAAAATTTAAAGACATTCTAAAGAAATTTTAACAGATCGAGATCTGGTGTTTCGCAGGCTTGGTGGACACACCGCCTTAAGTCGTCTCTAAACCGGGACAAAACAACTGTTTTTTTTTTCAATTTGAGTATTTTGACACTAATAAACTCAATGTTTTGAGTATTAATTTTTTTCATGCGGCGTCGGCCGAATATAAGATCCATAGAACTATAGATCCAAGAACAAAATGATGTATTAAAAACATTAACAAAAAACAAACCATTCGACAGTATTTTCACTATCGATTATCGAATATTTATCGAATATCGAACGATAATATCGATTGTATACATGCCTAAATGACATCCAGTCATGTGGAATGAATCCATCCCCTCCATAATGGAGGTCAGTCATTATCTTCGGGCGCTGAGAAGCCAGCATATGTGAAATGGCTAATTAACTTCCGTAAATGCATGGAGAGCAAACGCCCGCGGTGCTCCGGCATGCTAACCATGCAGTCAACCACGCTAGCCAAGCCAACACACTGACACCGGTACGGGAGGCTGCATGCCACACTCTGGGGACCACACGGGTGTAAAATATAAATAACTACTTATAAAAATTGGATTTACATACTAAAATTTGCAATTTCATTATTTGGTGCTTATTTTCGGTTTTGTTGTAATTTATCAAAATTTTATAAAACCTTCAAATTGCACGTATTATAATCACAGTAGCGGCCTGCAAAGTCAGTTCAAATAAAAATAAAAAGATAGTAGAGCTGCTACAGATCTTTATGGATGTCACTGTCTAGTGCCTGGTACAGTTGAGGTACAACCCCCAGCCGTATGGAACCAGAGAACGTGGGTTGAAACCCACGAAATGCGTGGGTGGATTTTCTTTATTGCCCTTCATATTCAGTATTCACATATAACTGTCATCCACTCATATAGTCTTTAGTTGCTCAAAAAGAAATTTGAAACAAGAGCAACAAATGTCCCTTTATTTATTCTAGGTATTTCGCATTTCTTGCTTTCTGTGTATATTTTATGAAAAGCAAAATATTCGACGAAATATATTCATACAAATCTCCGATCTCATGTTATGTGCAGAATTCCGATTTTCCATTTCAAGTATTCCTACACACCTGTATTTCGTGCATTACACAAACCTTGCAAATACCTTACCTTCTCGAATGAAGTATGATGTGTCACCCTATCAAAAGACTCACTCGGTGGAGATAACATCCAAAGTAATAAGATCTCTCTACATTGGTTCGGATTGTATTCAGAGAGACCGTGGTAGAAATATGCTCAGTCAATCAAGACATTCCGCCCTGCGCGCCTTCCGCCTTCCATACTTTGCCCAGGACATTCTCGAAATAGTCCTGTGGAGGTTTTGAAATAAAAATAGAGAGATGGTTGAATGTGAATAAGAACGTGGCATGGATGATATTTACCCCTACGAACTATACCCCTAGTCTGTGCCCCAGTCAATGATGTATTCTTGAGCGAGGACGAAGTATTCCTGGTATTGAATCTAGACTAGTATTTAACCCAATCCCCGCGCTTTATGTCTGAGAAAGATTTAATGTTGTTATACTCACAATTCCTGAAGTTGCAGCGTCAGAAATATGTTCTAAAGCCAAATAAATATTTAAAAAAAAATTATGACAAGATTTGTTTGAAGTGATTGTAATTGTCATGGATAATGAACTTTTGAATTAAATTAATTGCAAGTAACAATTAATTCAATTTCATTTCAATTCAATTAAAATTTATTTTATTCGTTTTATTTGTTTGTAGTGATTGTAATTGTCATTGATAATGAACTTTTGAATTAAATTAACTACAAGTAACAATTCAATTTCAATTCAATTTAAATTTATTTTATTCTTTTCAAAAAATAATACAATTAACATAAGATACTTTACAAACTAACAAATGTTTTTCATGCATTTATAAATTACTACGCGTGAAAAAAGGCTAATTTCGGGCTGCTTTTATATTGCCGGCAGTGCAGAGCCGCCAGTTTGATTGGCAGAGTTGCGACAAGACAGATGTGGATTGGGTGAACGCAGGCACTGACAACTGACATCACAGAACAATTGCTCGCATTTCTTTCCCGTCCCCAACGCCCCAGGCGACGCTACTATGTACATTGTACAGCCCACATTATGCTCGCATTAGAGACTATTGAACAATGAAACAAAACAATCCTTATAGAAACAACATAGAGACAGAATGTCGATTACAGTTTATACACATTCTCATTCTCAATTCAAACACATTGTTACAAACAATTCCCCACATAACATCAAATGCGAATTATACAGTACACGCAAGAAACAGAAGAACTATAGCCATAGCCAGGTTCGAAAAGGCTCTAATGTGAACATATTATAGGGGTGTTATAAAAATAGTTATGTGATGTATATCATCTATACCTGGTATATTAAATTATTAATAACTGTAATTATGTGAATATATATATTATCTACCCACTCAGTTTTCAGTGGGGGCATTAATATACCAATATACCATTATTATGTGCTATCGTCGCTGTGATGGCTCCAAAGTCATCGTTATGAATAAACCAGTATCATATAGCCCGATTCCAGTCAATTTCCAAAGTTAAACTGTTTCAATTGTTAGATGCAAGAAATGATGGGTTTGAAAATATTCATATTTTGAATAAATAGGGCAATAACGAGTAACAATTGCGTGCGACATCCAGTGACAGCTAATCATACTCACAGCCACAGCTATCGTCAACCTTTATCTCCCCCCTTTCATTTCACCACATTTCGCAAATAAAGAAGAACAAAACACAACACAACGGCCAAATAAAACACTCTTCCGCCATTTCGCCTCTAAAAGACTTCGGCAGTGTAGTTTTCTTGTTTGTAGTCAACTAATTACCAAACTAATAGTATGATTACACATTTACTTATTTGTATCTATGTATGTGTGCAAGTACATTTTTGACAAGCCTTTTAAAAAACTAATTTACACATTTTTGAATAAAACAAATAAATTATTTTCGTCGAAAATGTTCGACGAAATAATAAGAGAACCTGTTCAAAAATATGTATATTATTTTTGAACAAGTTGCTCACAAATGTACTTGCACGCAACCATGAGATACCTGTACATGTGGGTAAATATTTATATTAATCCTACTATTAGTTCAAGAGTTATTAGTTGACGAGCCTGTAAAACTCTTGCTGCCGGACTCTGAAATTGGATAGTCTCGCTATACTAAAATCTTACGAAACTAACGTGTTTTATTAATATCTTGAGGACTCTACAAAATATCTAAAGAGTGAATAATAACCAACATCTGGTTTCGTAAGAACTATACACTCATTAAAATTTTCAGATATTTTAATCCTTTTTGTTTTTAGAAGCCAATTTGAGAATTGCTATCCAAAATGTAAGCATAATTATTATATGAGTCAAACATTTGAAATTTTCTGTATCCAGTTTTTAGTCCATGTGAAACTAAAAGTTCGTAATTAATCACTTTTGTAATATTCTATATGGTTCTTAAGATATTAATTAAAAAAACACGTAAATTTGTGCGGTTTAAATTGACACCCGCCCTTACAAACGTAGTTGAAACAGTAAACAAATAAACAAAAAGGTAATAGACAGAAGATAATTGCTTCCCAATTTTATCAAGCACCATGGCTCAGTGTACTGGTTAATACTGTCGAGAGCCGAGACTGAAGGGTGAGAGGCTTAGGGTTGATATATAATCACATCGATAAAATTGAAGCACCTGTGCGCGACGCAACTAGAAACCGCTAATACTCGTGATCAACGCTAGACATGGCAGACATCCAATTAACCCACAGACTGGCCTAGTGGAATACAAGAAATGAAGCTGAGTGTGTAAGGCCTATAGCTGGTTCGAATGCATAGTTCACCCCAAGCCCTCCTCAACTCAGCCTCTCCTCAGCCTCACCTAGCCACCAATCACAGAGCCGTCCGCATGGCAATGCTGTTCTGTGATTGGTGGTTAGGCGAGGCTGAGGAGAGGCTGAGTTGAGGAAGGCTTGAGTCTGGACTATGCATTCGGACCTTTGGTCTCTCAGGGTGAGTTCAGCTGCGGCCTCTGGCTGGCTTCACTGGCCACAGCCTAGCTACTATACGGCTAGCCTAGCTACTATACGGCTAGGCTAGCTATACTGAACGGTTTCTGTGAACTTTGAATACCGTGGAATACCGACAAATATTTGAAAGATGTGACACCTGTCAAATGTTAATCTTTTACATATATTACAGAGATCGATACTATGGAAAACAACGATTTAGAACTGGTAAACGGAAGGACATTTTTATTAAATTTAATGAAAGATGAAATTCCTCCCATTTTGATAGCAGCAATGCAAATCTCGCAATTTTTGTTTAATTTTACCGCCGACAATATGGCCGGCCAATAGATGGAAGTCTGGCTGCTCTGACGTTGGTCTGGCCGTGGCCAGTGACGTTAATCAGTTCACTGAACGACGCTAGCCAGGCCGCCTGCTAAAGGCACCCTCAATGGTGGAGGCGCCGGGCAGGTTTCAGCCGCATCGCTAGTCTCGACTTAGGCCAGGATTGGTGACACTACGCCAACGTATGAAACCTAGAATTGCGCACAATTTTTGATTCATGAGGCCGACTGGAGCTATAACCATAGCCAATAACCGTACTAACTTTCGTGGGCAATCCTCAACTTGATCCCCTAACCTAACCGAATTTCGTGGGATGTCAGGTAGCTGGGCAAAGTCACTTTGATTCAGTGTCACCCATTCTGGCCTTATCCGACTCCCTCGCATCGCGCACACTGGCGCACACTGGCGGGTCACACGAGGAACTCACGCGATGAGATATTTAACATACCTGTGTGCATGTATTCGGTGATGATATACAGTTACATTACACAGTGTAGGCCTACATTGGATATATGCGTCTTTGTACATGTTTATTTCATGTTTTTTTTTTATTTTATAAAACTGATTAATATATATTTTGTACCTTACATTATTTTATTAAATGTAAATGTGTACAACATTTCATTATTTTTGTCTAATTAATTTGAAAAATGGAAATATTCATTGGAACAGGGAAACTTAGTTAAGAAGGATCATTAAATTATCGAGGGGATGACATAATATTTTGATTTTCTTTGGGAAAATTTTTAATCAATTTTAACCGACATAAAACAGAAGTTCTGCGCGGGGTAGGTCGACATCAGAAGGAACACTTCTCGATAGTCCTCGCTACATCGTAACACTCGTCCCCCCCCCCCCCCCGCATTCTCATCTCAACACGAGGCCGAGAGCGAATTACTCCTCGCACGTTTGTGGGCAGGCCCGCGCGCTTATTTAGCCTTAATAGTTGGAGATGTGCTCATTTTCGCGGTAGTTTCATTCGCCGAACAGCCACCGCGTACGTTACATGCACACTGCACTGGCTCGGGGATAGGTTACATTAGCAGTCACTTGAGTCAGTTCAGCGCAGCCACCTCATGTATACAGATTTCCCCAGCGGGCTGGCAAAACGCGACTCGTGTGTGTGTATTCTGCATGGATCGTAGCGACCAAATTCTTTATTTTTTATGAAATTTCATTTAAACCTTTACGTAAAATTGCCTTATTGCGCGACGCACAGTGGAGTTTATAGCCATTGAGACGTATATGCGACACCTTTATCTCAATAACTCCAAAGGTTACAATCTCACAAATAACGGTGGTAAAAATATATATAGCTACTTTCAGCGTGGATACATATTTAAAATCTTTTCCAAGAAAAATTGTTGAAGTAAAGATTTATTCCTTTCTTTGCTCGTCTGAAGAAGACATATTACTGAAGGAATATTGCAGAACGAGTGAAAGATATTGTAGTAAATAATAATGATACTTGAACCGTGAAACGAGCAAACCCATCAAGTACTTTAGCTCGTTATTAAAAAGCGATGAATGTTGGAAGAATTTTAAAAATAAATTTCACTTTACGTATAACTATTTAGGAGGGACAGACGCTTCGATGGCAGCGAAGCGTAATGCACTGAGTAGGAAGACTACATTTAGAGTAAGTGGCCTTATAAGTCTCACTTCCTCCACGTTTTACTGTTTAATGCAACTCTAAGGAAAGTTGCTGCCCAGGGAATTGCAGCTTCACAAGCTTCAAACTACAAAGGCTAAGTGGGGATGCACTCAAGCTCAATGCAGGCTTCCTCCAATAACACGTATCTAAACATATGAATTATATATTTTATATATATAATTTTTCTTTTTTTTTTTTATATTTTTGTATATTATCTATATATTTTTTGTATACATATTTTTTCTATATATTTTATTGTTATTATTTATTAGGGATGGACAAAAATATCGATTTTTTCGATCGACATTCGACACTGGAAAATATCTACGTTATCGATATTAATTCAAGTATAAAAAGCATCGAAATGTGAGAACCATTAAGAATGAATGGGCGTCTCCGACCTTTTGTAACCAGAATACCGCCAAGAACTGACGAATTAGGCATTTAAAACAATTTCTCTGCGAATATTTAAATAAAAAACACATTTTTTGAAAGGAATTTAGAATGTTTGCTTAAATCCAACAAGATTTTTTTAAATTTTTTTTCCGATATTATCGATCGATCGATAACGATAATTGTCCTTCGATTATCGATACCCATATTTGGAATCAATGCCCATCCCTATAATACAATACATAACAAAGCAAATCAAACATGAAATTCAAACTACACCCATTACACCCAACTTGTAACCTATACGTGGATGTACAGGCGTCTTAGATTTTTTTCTTTTTGGCAATGTATAAAATCGCATAGGTTGTTCTCCAGAAGCCGTTTACCTGCGATATGTGACGTCATTCCTAGTTCCCTATATTACAGGGAACAAATTGTATTCTCTGTTTAATGAATATCTGTCTAATAGATGAAGAGTAAAACAGGAAGGTAAAAGACACAAGTGCACAGGCGTCAGTCTTGCTAATGTGTCATCGCTCCGTGCATGTGCGCTCGCTTGTCAAGCATATCTCATTCTCATATGTATGAGTACTGGCTACGACGAGTTGGAAGACGGAACAAAACGAAATGCTGCTTTCTTATCCAACAAGAAATAATGAGACAAACAAGAAGATGCCACACAAAGAACCCACGAAGCCAGAAGTGCAGAAATCAAACGGCTGATATGTACTAGAGGTGAAAGAAACTGGCCGCAAGCATCTGTGCATGAGAAAGATGGTTCGGGTAGCAGCCATCCGCGTGTTTTATTCAAAAGACCGTGGTTTGTGGCCGTAGTTGGGTTAGGTAGTGGTTATTTGGCGTTTGGAGTATGCAATACGTCATTTTCGTGTTTCGTTTGTTTTGAAGTACTCCTATAGAAAATATAGAAGTACTTCAAAACAAACGAAGTACAAACATGATGAATGTGTTTGCTTTAGACGGAAATTCTCCTTAAATTTGATAAATTTTACATCAGTTGGTTTGGTTGTGAACCTCGAATGCTATGAGACAATATTTACACGAGGAAATAATGTTTGGAACAAATGTTTCTTGAGGTATTTTCGTTTGATTGCATATGAGAGTAGGTCTTAGTCGACTGCATATATGCCTTATGTCGGATGCTCGTCAAACAGCATACGTGATTACTTCTGACTTCTGAGACCCTGATACAAGTGAACTCTGCTGAACGTTGCATTCCTCTTACTCACCGCGTCGGAGACAGACCGACGCCCCCCCCCCCCCCCCCCCCCCGATTCACTTCCACGAACGAACGGCGTCCACGGTGGCTCATACGGTCGGGGCGACAATTCATATATTCATTTATTATCCACACAATGATCTCGGAATAATATTAATAATTTTTCGTAGGAATACCCGTTATAGGGTGCACACCAGCTTTACCTGATGTGCCCCTCTTCAGGTTACTAACTAGGTTATTAGGGTGTTTGGATAGATGGGAAGGAATATCCGAGGTGTGTATTAGAAGGATTCAATCCCAGCATTCGCTTTTACGACTGAGGAAAACCTCGGAAATACCTTCAGTCAGGACTGCCGGTGGCCGGAATCGAACCGGCGACCGCTCGAATTAGAATCTCGCGTCTTACCGCTGAGCTACCTCTATCGGTATAGTACAATAGTATAGGCCATGATGCATTCATTCATTGGGTCTGCTGTATTGATTGCAAATTGTGGGAAATGATTGACATAAGGGGAATCCACTTGAGAAGGTTTATTAGGGGGTGTGGGTTGGGGGTTGGTACTGGGTATAGGTTTAGGTCAAAAAAAGGGCCGGCAAGCATGTAGAAGACAGTGACGAAGAAACATGATGAATGCCATATGAAATTAATAAAGAAATGGCAAAATATGTGCACAATCTTGGCGGGCACCGGTCACCACGAGGAGGGACCCACCTCGACCAGTACAAAAGTGAACCATTATAAAACATAAAACATTGGCATCAATACAGGAATAATGTATCGCCTAAGCAAATTCTCACACAGTGGCGTATCCAAGAGGGTGGAGGGGGGGGGTGGTACAAGACCCACTCCCCCCTCCCCCAATCATAAAAATAACAAAGTTTTTAGCTCGTTGACAGATATGTTTTTACGATTTTTGCCAGAATAGTTTATGTTCTATTAATTTAATGAGCATACCGGTGTATTTATGATTCTCTTCTGCCTTCTCCCTTCATAATCACAGTACCCACGCGTAAACCTACCCCCTATATCGCCGTAGCGCAAGTAACACTCTTTTCACTCTCCAAACATAACTACAAATCCATAATCGCCTCTGACTGAACGATAAATACGAGCAAATCGTTTCGACTGCAGCTATAAAATGAAATAGAACGATATCGTTTGAAACCGTTCATGTGCTGGCATTGCCACTAGTCACAATAGAGACACAGTTCTATAGTGCGAATACTCGGGGAATGGAGAAGATATGAGACGAATATTTTCATGCACACATGTCGCTATGTCTTACAAGGTTTTACTACATTGCACACTACATATTAAAAATTACATACATACTTACATACATTACTACATTGCAGGATCTATTGTTGTTGGATTCAAAGATCTGTGTCTCTTGATTTAGAAAAAAGTCAATAAAATAATGAATAATAATGCAATGTACAATACAATACTACACTTTTGAAATCATTTTATTATATTGTTAAAAATATCCTTAAATATTTTATTGATGTGATCATAATTCCTGCTTCCAATGCAGAAGGTCCCGGGTTCAATCCCGGTTCAGGCAGAAGTTTTTTAACTTCTATTAAGGATTCAGTACCATTACTTCTTGTCTTAGGAATAAGTAAACGGTGACTTTGGAGCCGTCCTAGCAACGAAGCACTCAATAAATTCTAAGCTGTCCTAAATTGGCCTTGTTGATTATGACACTTGTCCGCAGGTGTTCGCACTGTCCAATCACTGATTCATATGTTTCGTATTTGAAATAACGATCTTTGATTGGTTATCGCTCACTCGTCGATGGTGTTCGGAGCCTACAGGGTTGGTTTAGTCACTTTACAATTTAAGTCCTCCTGAAAATCAGTTTCATTACTGAGTGGGAAGACTCTAAATGTGAATTTATTTATTTATTTGTATTTATTTATTTTTACAACAACAGTAAGCATTAGTTAAAGTACTCGAACAAATGTCTCAAACTTAATTGATTATGTATAACCAGGGAACAATTCACTCAATTTTAAGGTGGTAATCTCTCGCGCTATCACTATTTTAAAATCATTATCTTAGTGTGAATTTTCAAAGTCGAGGGACACCTTTTTGAGTCCGATAGTACATCGAACAAAGTTGAATGTCCTGCAGGATTGCAAGTCAAACAGAAATGCACTCGCCTTCAAACAAAAGACTAACAGGCAAATGAAGTAGCCATCAGGGGAAATCTCTTTATTCATATTGTTGTAAATTCGACGAAATAAATTAGAGTGTGTTACATTGTTTTATTGTGACTAGCTTGATATGATTGAGTTTCGAGACAAACTAGAAAGTTGGATTTGTTTGTTATTCAGATGACGTCCCTTAGTTGAATTACTTTTCCTGCAGTTTGCGTCCCCACGTACAGATCCACCACGAGACACTTTCGACAGTCTTACATTCATGCTTTCATGCATCATTCATCATTCATTCATCATTCATTCATGCTTTCATTCGTCATTCTTTCATGCTTTCATTCATCATTCATTCATCCTTTCATTCATCATTCATTGATGCTTTCATTCATCCATTCATATTTCATTCATCATTCATCATTCATTCATGCTTTCATTCATCATTCATTCATACTTTCATTCATCATTCATTCCACAGTTAATAATATTGTACTATAATTAATTTAATCAAAACGAAAACAACTTTTAACCGCTGATGTTTCATAAAAAGTCAATTCCCTTCAAAATATTACGGCGTTATACCCAAACGCATTGCGATTGTATTGGTGGCTGTTTTGATGATCTGATATCTGATAGCCGGTGCGGTCCCAACCCCGTATGAACCAGGAACCCCAATCTATTTGCTGAAATCTTTGCACACACGGAAAATCGTACACAAGCGGGACTACAACGAACCATTGATATTTATATTATTGCGGGCATAAGCGCCCTAAACATACATTGATGTTACTGTTGTAAATAGTCTGGCTGGATTTATATTGAAATAAGCTGAAATACGCACGTATATAATAAATAATTAATATATTATATTCCCGTAAAAATACAAGTAAATATTTTTAGATGTTCCGAACACGCCAAAATATTCCTTTTTGTGACTTGTAATTATTCTGTATTGCAATTATGATTTTGGATTTTGGAACATCATATTTGTGATTTTGTGTATTCAGTTGTTGTGTCGGTTGGGTGAGTGGGTCAACCATTAGTGGGGATGTTATAAGTCCACTTGTTGTTTAGATTTCAGAATACATTAATAAATCAAATGATTGATTTACTTACCCGCTTATTAGAAGCTTGGCAAAACACTATCACACCCTCAGTTATCAACTATTAGACTAATCCATCGTAATCTAATCATGCAATGACACACGCACATCACACAAGAAAACAACACATCACAGAGCACAGTAACTCACAACTTACAACCCTCTTCTGCGAGGCTACGGTCAGCACTGGACAGAAGCTGGGAAGAAAGGGGCAACCTTGAAGGAATGGTACATTGGCCTTGTATTGTATTGTCGAGTGTAGATGGAGGGGGTTAGAAATAACAAAAGTCTTCAGTGTCATTGACCGAGGTGTGGCCGGGTGTGACCAGTTTTTTTTTTTAATTCTTTGACGAACAGAAATTTGAAAGTACAGTGTTGTTCAAAATATTCAGATAAGAGGAGTGAAATTAATTTTGTTAAAAAAGTGTTAGCAAAATTATTAATGGCCTAAGAACTCTCTCCTGTAAGTAAAACAGTGAAATGGCTGAGAGTAGCGATTGCGGTCAGTCGTATGAGTTGACACACATTGATCTTATTCCTTCCCTCTCTCTTTTATTGCCTATAGTCTATCTCTCTCCTTCTGTGCGTGAGTGTGCATCTGTGTCTGGCAATTGGACGGAACTTGGGCGCATCTATTGATTTTGCATCACAGATCACTCTTTTTGACGACATGACAAGGATTCCTTCCCCTCTCTCACCAGGGTATTACCACTTTTGGCCATTTGGCAGGGAGCTTGGTATAGGGGGGGGGGGGGGGGACTGGGGACGATCGGCTTTAGCCATCAAACGTTCAATGCCAGACTATTCCAAGCAACCACTTTTAACGGTCTCTCTAACATGTTTGTGTAAAACACTTTCACAGTTAATTAAATGTTTAATTTAAAAAATAATAATAATATTTATTGCCACAATGCAGTGGTTCCTAACTGGTCCTTGGGTATGCCCGTGGGTAATGGGTGTATGCCCGTGTGTCCTATACAATAGGTTTGCAGGTGGTCGATTCTAGATTAAAGTAAATGTTGACTTGCTGATATACTTGCCTAACCATTGCGCCGGGTCAGTACAGTTCAAACTAAAACAAGTGCATACATAATATGTACTACGTTTTGTTTCTAATATTATTACCATCATTTGCCTTCAGCTGAGATTATATACTTCCTTTACTTGTATAATGTGGTCTTTGGGACGGGAGGAATTCAGACTTAGCGGGTGTGGTACGCAGGATAGACGGGGCATTCGCCCCCTGACCCCCCCCCCCGCGCCAACACTGCTACGCCA